>KZ308716.1:26585-63130 GCA_000376725.2 Ladona fulva | reverse complement strand
TATATATATATATATATAGCTCAATTGGGCTGCGAAGTGACCCGAAAAGAGGAAAATCTGGATTCGAATCTTCATCGGTCAGGTCGGGTCTAACTAACAATAGTAACTTGGTACTTAGAAGAATGATAAATTATTCGTTTCATGTTGGATAACGCGTGCATTTCGATGACTGTCCTTTATGGACTAGATAACGAACGTGAGATTGATAGGACAACGCGGCAGAATATCAGTGCTTAGAACTTTCTTAATTACCTCAGTATATCACGTTAATTTTTAAAAACAAGTTGATCAATGAAAGTAACCTTGCTAACGAACGATCTTTTTCATTTAAGTGCCGAGGGAAGTATTGGTGGTGGCAGCGTCATAACAAATCGACCTTTAAAAGACGACGAACTGTTTGAAGTGAGGCTGGATAGAACCATCTCAAAGTATGGAAGGTCACTCAGTTTGGGAGTCACGCTTGCAAATCCTACCAACGTAGCCTTCTTGGATCACTGGAACTACTTCAGGTATCCATACTTCTTGGTGTTTTAACGTATATCATGAATCAAAATATGTCATAAACAAGTGGTAAATGGCAAATTACTCACTAAACTCATTATTTACAAAAGAGCAAGTCGGTACATTATGGTTATAAGCTCCAGCCTAACACACCTATCATGGGTAATTGATAAATCAAACATTATGAGAAGTTTGTGAAATGGATAAGATTAATCTTCACTTAGATTTCATTACAATTATAGATAAGGTAAATGTCCTTAATTATATATTTCACATTATTAGTACGTCTTATAATTGCAGAGTGCAATATTATTTAGGTAAGGATCAAATTAGTCATTTCAAATACTGCTTGGTATTTGCCCAAAAACGATAGGGAAACCCCATCCAAAACATTCCGTTTACATGTGATAATTTAATAGAATTCAAGATAAAAATATTTTCTAAAAATAAAATGATTAAAATATTTTGTATTTAACAAGCGTATGACCTTTTTTACGATGATATTTATGCAAATCTTCATCCTAAGAGTTTAAGAATATTTATTCAGAGAACTTTACTTTTCAATAAATGTTTATTAAATGGAATGAATTACATTTCAATCTTATTTAAAAATGCCATTTTTGTTTAATCGAAGAAAAATAAAAATAGAGTTCACTTATAGGCTGCGAAACTTTTTGTAACTACATTTCTTTTCATTTTTTTAATATCTTTTTTAATAAAAAATTGTATGAAATATGATGAAAGGTTATATGGAAGAGGAGACTTTTAGTCTCTAATTTAGTCACATTTAGACTTTTAGAGTTTTATATCATTATTATTATATAGTTATTTTCATGAGGAAGTTTCATTTATCTAACAGTTGTTAAGACGTTTCTCTTTATTATTTTACGAATTCATTTTCATTTCTTTTATAGTGTTAAGTATTGCAATTCGTTCTTAAATTCATTTTTGGTTTTAAGTTTTTTTTTCTAATTTGTCTGATGAATTATATTTTCTGCAGAGGTGGTGTTTGGATTTATTATATTCATAACATATTCCATAACGGAAACGACATAGGAACCGGATACGGGATCGCACTTAGCAAGCTGAAGGTAAGCATTCTTAGGTGATAAGTTTTCGAATGAATATCTATTTTATTATTATTAAAAACACTCCGTAAGCCATCTTTCGGCAAGCGGAACTCGCGCTCAGAGACAAACGGGAAACTCCGGATTACCGATTTCTGGGAAGCCCAATGATCATTTCGGAGACAAAGTAGTAGTAGTAGTATTGCTAAAAGTGCTTCGACTGCTTGGGTCATTTCGCACGTAGGCCCCCACTGGGAATCGAACCCGGGACCGCTTTCGCCGAAGTCGAATGCGTTGCCCACTTGGCTATCTCGGAGACAAAGCCTCCATCCTCGGGGGGCCTCCACAAAAGAAGGAATGAATCATTTTTTTTTCTTGCCGAAAGACGGCTTACGGAGTGTTTTTAAACCTCTAATTCATATACGGCCGTGTTCCAACCTTCTTTTTCTTACATCTATTTATTAGTTGTAAAACACAGTAAATAGCCTTACGTGAAGGAATTAATTTGGGAGAATCAATGCTATCTACATTACCAATAATTGAACATTTTCCTTTTATTATGTACGAAACTTCACGTGTATGAATCATTCATTGGAAAAATGGAATTTACGAAAAGTATGTAACTTGGTTTCTGCAATTTTTTTCGACAGATTAGTCATGGTAGTTGCGTGTGATGCTAACCATTCCAAATATATCTATGATTTTAATATGTATAGTAATTAATTTAATTAAAGATATGCTTGCACATTTTACGAAATGATGGGAAGCAAGTAATTATTAAGCTGACACCTATTTTGCGTGCCTTTGATGTAGTCATCTTATTAAAATATTCACGCTTACATTGCTGCAGTGTATATCTTTATATTCCAATTCTGATTCATTTCTTGGAAAAAACTGAAAATTTGCAAACTGAATATTTCCTGGTATTTATTTTAATTTAGCCTTATTCATATTTAACAACATTCAACCGTAAAAGTTCATCTAAAAATATCAAGAATCGGCTTATTACAAATGGAATCAGTTTCTTTCCCTCCCACCTCTATTTAAGCTGTTAACTTATACTTCTGCACCTGATGACAGATACGTATGACAAAACACCGGTGTGTTATGTAAAAGACAATTTTTGGGAGAGTAAATCATGTAATGTACATTTATCGGCTTGGTATGTATTCATTGCGTGCGAAGGCATGATTCTCCATGATTATCTCTTTCCTTTAGAAAAGATTTGCTTCATCTTTTAGGCATTTATTACACGGTTGCTAAAATAATAAACCCGTGAACAGTATGTAGATCTTATTATTTTCAAATTTTTTTATTCACTCATCAGTTACCGTTTATCATTTTCAAATAATTTTCACTCCAGTATTCGTTGCTTGTATAAATTAATTTAACTTTTGTTATAACGCAATATAGATAGGTGATCGTCTTGGTGTTATGAGAAGAGGAAATGGTTCCCTACATTTCTTTGTCAATGGAACAGATCAAGGTGCCATTTCGGCCACTGTCTCTGGAACAGTTTACGGTGTGATGGACTTGTATGGAGATCCAGTACAGGCAACGATCTTGAAGCCATAGATGAAAAACTTATACATTCAGTTTCATTTTATTAAATAAAAGATCTGTATCTTCAATTTTCATTAAGTGCGAAAAATGTTAAAATGTTAGCATCATGTAATTGCATCTTGTAAATAGATTGGTGAGAGGAGGTGTCTTTCGATAAAAAAGTGAATTATGGTTTCCCTATAAATTTATTCAAACGTATGTAACTTATGATATATGTATGTGTGGTTAATTTTTAAGCATTGTTATATAGTAGCGATAGCTAAATGTTTAATTTCCATTTATGAAGATGGCGACTACTCCGTAGCTATTGCATATTTCAATGTATAGAATTTTAGATAATAATAAAATGGAGGTTGTCTTAAACATTGAGATTCGCCGCCCAATTTTCAGCTTTCCGGGAATTAATTTTTAGAAAGTCACTGCCGAATCGATAGATTTGATCTAGATTGGCATTGGAAGTTTAAATAAAGGCAATTGATTCTACACTATCTATGATTATGTTCATAGCATAATATTCCGGCCGCTAACTACTTAATATTTTGACTCCATATATGTTTTCTAATAATAAATCATCTACAAGTTACTAGTATACATCTTATCTACTTAAGAGTGCTTATCTTGAAAGCATGAGTTAATGCTGAACTAGACCATTGTACGCCATTGTGATAAAACATTTAATTTGGTACAATTGATTATCAATTTTCTCTTGCTATTTGAACACCTAGCGAATATTAGAATAATAGGAAAGTAAGTATCTCTTTTTAACCAATGGAGAAGAATATGAAAATTTTGAATATTTAAGTTAGGCTTATATAAAGTAGTTTGTAAAATTTGTGCGATGGTGGCATTAAATCATATTTTCGGGTAATCACCCGCCAGAGGCGTAGAAACCAATGCGTGTTATGAAAGTTTTGAAAGACGGCCCCAAAAAATAAGATAGTTCGGAGATAAATTTAATGTAATTGCTTTCGAAGATGACTTCTTAAAGTGAGAGAAAGAACCAGATGGAATGGATATGAGATGAGAGTCGGAGACAAAGATTAGCTGCGTGGGATTAAGGGACTGTCAATTTGGACAGTAAATAAGGAATCGGAATTGCAAGGATGAATGAAATATTGAGAAAGAGACGAGAAGTAATACATTAATAAGAATGTACAAAAGGCGACAACTGTCTCTAACGAAACACTCGTTAATTTAGAAAATTAATCTTTTTTATATTCGAGATAGCCTTAGCAACTATTAGAAGTGTGTGTGAATAAAGACTGTTTTTGCTTCTATTCAATTTAGCTCTCCGGTGAAGATATTCAAGATTTAAATCATATTTATCGAAAAAAGGTACTGTCTCATTTTACGTTACGTTTTACGGTATGTTAAGAGATAAATTGTAGCCACCTATAGCGTAAATCATAAATAGAAAGTGAAATCAATTTTAAAATAGTAAGGGTTTACAGGAGAAAGCTTAAAGCTTTTTGGCGTCATTAAATATCGTAAAAATATAATGGGAAAATATCGTGTACCTTAGTAAAAGTTTCCTTTAAAAAACCACGTTATTGCTAAGATCGGCATTTATTGATGTACTCCACTATTCAAGAGAATATAGATATAGAAAAATTATTTATTTCTTCCGAAATTTCCTTAGCTTTTATTGGCCTTCCGCTGTTACATTTCGTGTATTTATGTGCAAATAAAACGCTTCCTTCGTACCTTGGTGCCTCCTTACATCTTATTTGGCTGTTCCGTCTACAGAAGCTTGGCTGGAAATATTTCCTTTTCATGCCGACCATTTATTTTCTATTCTGTACGTGTAAAACTAAAGTACTTAACTTTCAGGTATTCTTTATTGTTTATAATTTCCTTGATTACGAGCTGTTCTAAATAGAAATATAGAGCACAAAAACATGTATTTTACGGATGTACGTAAACAGTAAAAGGAATAAATATAAATGAAAACCATGCAATGCTGATTGTCATTTTATAAAATATATACTGCGCTTATAATGATAAATATCAGTGTACGTTTTTGGATCTATCGATCTCGTCAGCTTTAAATGCGAAAAGGATTGCGTTAACGTGATAAATGCGAAAAACACTGGCCCGTTTGGGTAAATCTATCTATGTTACTTCAGTACTGGCTAACTTCAGAATAAAACCACATATATTACGCGTTTCCGAGTAGCATTGCATATTTACATACGCAGAGGGTGTGGGCGAGCAATGCTACTCAACAAATAATGCCGATATATTGCACCGAGTAAAAGCACCAAATTGTGATCTGGCAGTAAGAAATTTAATACGATATGATTAATATATTTACAGTACATGTATTTAACGGAATGTAGCACATCCTTATTTGTCACCCAAAATTGTATGCTCTTTAATTCTTTGATTGTTACATTCAGATAAAACACCAACATAAGATAAGTATTCAGTAGATATTTCTTATAAGTGATTTCTTCCCCAAATTTCACGTCCACTATCCACTTTTGAGGCTCAGTTTTAAATTCTGCTACCTTTTGAATACATCTGTCTACTCTACTGCAAATCTTACGGGAAACACCGTAGCTCGGGGCAACGCGGTTGGCGTGCATTCCCACAGCCTGGAAGAGCATTCGCTACTTCATCACAGAATCCGACCGAGAACTTATTTCACCGGTAAAAATGGCAATAAAGTCCAAACGATGGGAGAGATTGGCGAAATAGAAGGAACGCTTTTCCAGGGATTGGCGGTGCGGAAGAGTTCCTTGGTTGGTAGGTAAGAAAGAGGGGAATATTTCAGACCGAAAGGTGGTGTCGTAAAACACGCTGCGTCGTGTCATAAAAGGATACGGCCGGACCTTATATCGCCTCACGTGTCCTGGAGAGGAGGTGTATGATGCAGACAGAGTAAAGCCTCGGCAGTATCTTACCTCCACGCGAATAATGTTCGCCCAATGGACGCCTCGCCGAGTACTCCGTTGATGTCCGCTGGGGTGGAAACGGAAGGGAGATAAAGTGTAATAATCCCGTCAAACTTTTATTCCGGAACGTTCTCGAGATATTTGTGAATGCGTTCTTAAACGAAGGAAAGAGGTTCACGCTGGAATTCAAGAATGCAGCGGAATTTAACGCTCGCTAGTTCCCTGATACTTTGAAGGAATATTCTTAATGTTACTCGCAATTCGCTCGCATTCATTGAAGTTTACCTACCATTTCTTGCGCACAACATAATTTCGCCATCTGAAAATCGATGGTGAATGAACGTTCTCGGCAACCTTTCATTTAATCACTCATTTAATTCTCTTCGGTTTCTAGATATTGATTCCAGAATCGAGAATTAACTCATACATGAAAACAGTTTTTCGGTTTTTTTACAAAACGTTTACAATGGCATTCCCAGTGGTTGGGTGTTACCGCTCCTCCAAAAGCCAAAATTGGGTTTAAGAAGATCGACGTCATTGGGGATATATTTTAAATATGCTCAGTTACACGTGCTACTGATGACCCATAGGAAATATATGTAAATATATCATTGATTCCATCTTCATTTCTCTCAGAAAAGGTATTCCAGGAGTGTGGGCAATTTAGCATTCACCCCGTGCTCAGAAATCCAAACCCTGAGAAAAATCCTAGTTATGCCCTTGTTTTATTAAATACGACCATTTTTGACCTTAATGGTCCTCACGAGGTGTGCTTAAAGGAAAAGTGAGAGAAATTCTACTGTTATCTTAAGTTTCACTGGTACTGAGAGAATAATGTTCGGGATCAAGGACGACCACAAAATTCGTAGGTTTGGTACTGGATTCAAAGTGTTTTACGTGAATCTTTGAGGCCTTACTATAGTGGCAATACAAAACAATTATGGAAAGAAACATATTTATTGATACTACTCACTGCAGCAGAGGTGTGTTCTGTTGTGTGGTAAAGTATCCATCAATCTTTATTTTTTAAGGCGTCAAGTTTTCTTCCTTTGGGCATCTGGTGGATTGTATTTAATAATAATAATAACAATAACAATAATAATAACTCGTCTTTATTCATGGGCGAGATTGAGACTAATTAGCCTGTTCTTACATCTAACCCTTAGTCATTACAGGTAGAAAGAAAGAGGTATTGGTGACCCATAGGAAATATATGTAAATATAAAATCGATTTCATGTTTAATTATTTTAGAAAGGTATTCCAAGAATGTAGGCAATTTAGCGTTTGCCGTATTTCGAGAGTGTACCTAATTTTAAACGTTAACGTCTAAACGTTCTTAATAAACGAAATAATAGAGAATTTAGGATGGTTTTGAGATAAATGTTCTTTAATTCTTGCTGCTCCAACATTGACGTTGTTTTTAAAGTAAGTCTTTTAATCAAAATGAATAATGGACCTTAGCCGTCATGGGACATGAAGGTGGATAATTTCTCTGGACGCGGGCGCGTTGTTCATGCGTACATGTTTTAGTGGACCGTGTGCAAATATTGCACATTGGATGGGGTGAAGGGGCGCCCCCCCCCCCCCATTCGTACTTTGTAGTCCTAGCAATTTTCCTAGGATGTTAAGAGGAGCTCCAATTATAATCTCGTCGTGAATTTTTTCTACGATCACTATATTCTTCCCGAAAAAAGGGTATTTTAAAAATTAATAGGAGATGGGTTCATGGGAGGATTACTTTTAATCGCCTTCCCATAGGAAAGTTTCTAAGTCCGCCCGGGTATCACGTAAACTTCTCGTTAATCATATCGCGGAATCTAAAATATAAAAAATTAACATACTTCATATACTCTAATTTAAGACTCTTTGAGATCGAATTTTTAATATATCGTAATGAAATAGTTAGCAGGAGCAAAAGTAAAGGTAAGAATAGGTAGGATCAAAGAAAATGTCCATGAGCGATGCTCCTTTGCGTTAGTAAGGTCTCACTTATCCTGCCGAAATTTGTTGTATTTTAAAATATACAGTGGAAGTGATAAGTTTCGTAGATAGATGTCACAAGAAATCAGTCAGCGTTACTCAGATGCCTCAAGACGCAAGATGATAATCCCTAAAAGCTAGAAGATTTTAGAAAAGGCTCAGTTTCTTATCAAATTCCGAAAATAATTTACATTATGCGCCCTCTCTTTAGCATATGTGGTTCTAATAGATGTGTATGTAGATCTAAATACAATGGAAAATCTATATCCTCCTATAAGACAAATCCTAATTTTTAAATTTATATTTTTTCCAAAAAACCGTCTTATCTGTGGGTACATACGGTACGTTAAAATGAACTGCTTTGCATCTTTAAGCTTTCATCGCTTGAATGAAAGAGCCGCGACGACAGCGCGGCCGCTTCATTAAGATGGGAAGAACGTGGAGGGAAGCTGAATTGGCGAAAAGATCGGAGCACGCGTGGATCGTTGAATAAATAGCAGAGAGATGAGAGTTGTGAATGGGAGGAAGGAGACATTAAGGGAGCATCCGATGTAATGAGGGTCATTTCCTCCCTCGCTTGTTTGCCTAAAGGTAAAAGGGTTTCCAGGTCGACGTAATTGATGGCCTTCGATTAGTGCTGAATTATCCTTTTGCCCGAAATTTCCACCGAATTCATCTTAATAAGATGTCGATGCATCAGTGGTTACACGCTTACGGTTTCCGTGGAAGCAATACCCTTAAAGCACATTTTGTGCATATTGTGAAGGTTCCTTTGCTTCAAAGTCTGGCTAATTGGCTGATAATTTACGTAATTGGATTTACCCTAAATGTAGCGAATAATTATGTAATTTTTATTAAAGATTGGTTACTGGTGTCGAAAACTGAACAATAATCTTCATCTATATAAAATCATGTGAAGATTGCGACAACGTCTACAGCGGACAGACGAGAAGAAAAAAGACCAGATTCAAATAAAATATAACTCATTTTAAAAAGAATCAAATAAGCAAATCAAGCGTTGCACAACGAAATCAAGAATTAACCGCAAAATTGACAGAGAAAACTTAAAGTGATCAGTAAAGAAGATGCCAACACTTGACGCTTACGTAAGCCTATTTATGCATGGGAACGAAAAGCGTATTGTAAATAATCACCTGGGACAAATATCATTCTTTGTGTTATTTTCCGGTATTGATGTCACACCAGAAAAGATATATTTACTCCCAACCCACCCCAAGACAGTACTATTCATCTTCTGAAAGTTAAAACGTAGTTAACGTCAAGTTAAGTCAAGTCAAAAACGTCAAGTAGATCTGAACTGTATGTAAAACCTGTAAGAAATAACTGGAATATTGATTTTAATAATTAGATGTTTAAATTCTCCTATACCGATTCGTTGTTGGGTCCAAATGGTTGGGTTGACCCCCTGGGACCAAATTTTGAAACAAAGGAAAGGAGTCGTATTAATCAACCTTATAGGAACCGCTCGATGCGCAATTTACTAGCCTACCTAACGTCTTAAGGGGAGAAAGAAGTCTACTTTTGATACAAATCCTTTAATTAAGGCGATAACTCTGCTCCTATTCCGGTTTTTTTTCCAGAATTCGGTCCCAGTCTAGTACAATCCATCGATTAGACGGCTTTAGGAGCGTTTAAAACTCTGATATCTACAAGCTCCTTAACGACCAATGTTATAAAAAATGAGAAACGAACCGTGTTCTGTTGTAATGTTGCATTGACGTTTTAGGCAGCGTTCACACTGAGGTGATATACGATACGCGATATATCGTAAGTGATATACGACAGCGATACCGGGCGAACGATTGTATGACATTTAAAGGTAGGCGATATAAAAGGTTCACACTGGAGCAACCTGGCAACGCATCTCCTGTAATATGTTCATCGCTCTGCATGCTGTTCGCCCGGTGATTTGTATCGTGCGATATTTGAACCTGTCAACATGGCAAACAGGAAAGAATACATGAATTCGGTCATTCCATTCGTCAATTTAGTGGAAAAGTAACTACAAATGAAACTACAAATTAAAAACCTATAGCAGAACGGAGAAGCAAGTCCACGTGGAGGGCAACAGAGTGGCAAGTCCACGTGGAGGGAGATAGCGAAAGAAATAAAAGATACAGGCAAATGTATTGTTTTTTGAAATTCTGTTATTTGTTCAACGATTGCCTGAATTTTACTTCGTGTTGAGACAGTTCTCGATAAACAACTGCCGAACTACGATATACATTGGTAAAATTGTATGGGTGAACCCAGTAATTCCTTCTTCTCCTTCGGAAAAATAATCATTGTTAATTATGATACTTGTCCGATTAAATTAATTCAAGACTTCGAATACAGCATAAACAATGAATATGAGTCTAACATAACAATTTCACATTCAATGATTATATAATCATTCATCTCTGGCCGTACTTCGTGGAAAGACATCATGAAGAAATAAGGCGATCGCTTGGTAATTTTCACAAATATATATTACGGACTAATATATATTTCTTCAAATATTATATTGGGTTTTCGCAACTTTGGCCGGAAATGGGTTGAAAGCATTATTTAGTAAATATAACTCAAACATTGGATTATATCTATCAATACCCCTGTAATATCTTCACATTTATTCTATTTCTGAAATATTATTTAAAGATTTGAATTGTTATTATTTGTGTAAATTTTATTTAAAGGGATCCGTTTTATTCTGTTTTAAGAATAATTTATGCTCAAATATTTGAGATTTTTATGGAATTCTCTATGTAATAGATATGACCTTACGGACGAAAACGAAAGGAATTGTTTCAAATTTTCTTTTATAATCAACAGATAATTATTTCAAATACATTTTACTATATTTTTTACCGTATTTTTCAAATACGTTTTACATGTCCGTTATTCCTTTAGACTTCTTAAAGTTAATACTTAAAAAAAGTTTTAGAATCCTCCCCTTTTGTAGATGTTCAACGTTTTATTAAAAAGATAGTAATTGGTGAGCAGGAAATTTAACTTCTGTTAAGGGATTAATTTCTTGTTTTATCCGAATAGGAACTAAAAAATTGTAGACGATACGTTATTACTGTCATAACTTGATTGACCTTGGACTATTTTTTATATTTAAAAGAAATGAATGTATTTAAATAAACAAAACTGAATAGAAACAGTGATTTATCTCATATACCTTGCAATGACGTAAATGAATTGTGCCTCTGATTTAACTACACCATGAAAAATAAAATCTATAAGTAATATCTCTAAAACCTCAGGATAGTATTCTTAACCATTACTGTTATGGAGTTTCGCAAAGTCACTGCTGATTCCATTGATTGGATATTATCATATTATTTTCTTACGAAGTGCGTGATTAGTGTGTAGATATTAATATTGTGTTAAAGGTTGAATGCTGAAAATTAAAGTTAATTTAGTTTTCACCAGAATGTTTGCGGTGTATCCACAACATCCCTGATGTAAATGTTGATATAATTTTAATATTTTTCTGCCCTTGTGTTTGACCTTTTATTCTCATTAAATACAGCCTCCAGATATCTTCCCTCGAAAATTATTTATCTATTCCTTTTAAGGACAAACTCATGCCGATGTTGAAAGAGAAGGAAATGCCCTCAAGGATTCAACTAATAACAGGTCTAATCAATTAATCGACCCATCCCCGGGAGGACGCCTCAGGAACTTATCCTCTTCCAATACTTTCTTCCCTTTCCCGCATTTTATTCAAAGTCTCTCCCATATTTCTTACTTCCTGATTTCTCGTTTGGTCTGGAAAATATTTCCCAATTTTAATGCGCTCATCCCGTGCCTTAAAGGTTCAAGACAACAAGACACTTCACATCAAAACTTTCGGCAACCTCTTCGTAATCGTTCAATCGGAAGTTGATTAAATCAATCCAACCGAAAACATCCTTTTCATTTCTTGAGTTTTCTTCCCCCTCGCTTTGAATCCTTGCCGTTCGGTGTCGGATATAAGAGGATGAAAGTTTTGATCAATACCTGATTTTAAGATGTTGCAGGATGTGCTCGCTAAATTCAAATGTTTCTTGGAGTAACTTATTAGTAATTTCAAATGCTTTGATTTTCCGTTGTTATTCTAAAATTCTGAGGATTGACAACATTATTTATGGTGATGAACTACTCAGTATTTTTCAGTACAGTAGAGTTTCTCTTTCACAAATGAACTATACTGATAATTATTAAAGTGGCTTCATTGATTTAAAAGCTTGTCAAATGTAATGCGATAAAGCTTTATTCATTCAGTTTCCGAAGAATAAGGTCCGTATTATATATTAAAATCTTAATTATTTTTCACCCTATGGATACCCATTTTCTCTTATGCTATTCATCTTATTATTTCGAGATTTTAGGCATGTTCGCCCAAACGTCTGGGTAACCCAGTGTACTGCATCTACCGGTCCTGAAATTACTTAGGTTTTCAAGTTGTACCCAGCTAATTACACTTTTTTATCGTCATGAATGCGCCAGCAGTGAAAGTAATTTCTTTTTATGAAATGAAGCTAGACCCTTACCGGTAGCTATAAATACGGCTGCTATCTCTTGTATGCCCATTCACTGGACCCTTTATTAACTTCTTCCCCTGAAAGTGATATCAGAAGACTGTATCGCATCGAGAAATGCGAGGACTAAGATTTGTTGGCTTACGTGTTTCATTGCTGTAGTTTAAGGGTAAGCTCTTTAAGAGAGAGATGTACAGATAGATATAAAGATAAATATAGGTCTGAATTTCAAAGAGGGAGGGTTTTATCGCAAAATCTGATAAGGTCTCTTAAAAATGGAAGATTTGAATGTATAAATCTTACAAATTTATAGGCAAAGTTTCAGAATGATCCAATTAAAGATTTATCACACCATGATTCGGTAAAATCTCTTCCAACGAAAATGTTCGGTCTTTCTAAACTACGTTCATAATGTGGTGGTTATGCTTCATTATCAGACATTTTATCTTCCTCAATACGCTGCACCGGTTTGTTGCATATGGTTCAGTATTTGCGAAATAGTTTTTCTTACAGCAATAAACATGATTCAGAAAATTTATAGTAAAGATTTTATTTTTACTTTGAATTTATAATTTTAAAAATTTAAATTCAATTAAAGTAAAAATAAAACTTTTTAGTCTTATATTTTGCCTTTCCAAAATCATAGTTTACTGTTTTTAGATAGAAAGAGAGAGGTATCAAAATTATGAAAGGTTCAAAACATTCAGAGAATTGCTTCGCACTTCGATGTTAGCGCCACACCTTCTGGTGATTCCCAAAAAGCTGGTTAATTTGGAGTATATTAAAGCTCTAATTTATTAACAGCCGTATTACAATTATCTTTCCTTATTACCAAAATTATCTTAACTTATCAGTTAGTCAAGCTAAAGAACTAGAAGTCAAAACATAATGCCCAGAACTTTTGCACAGGTAACAACCGATTCTAATTGACGAAAAAATAATGCAGAATCTTAGGGTATTTGATTCGAATATTTTCATGCAAAGGGAGATTTACATCTCCATACTGTAAGGAAATTATGAACAACTACATTATCTCAAAATATCAGAGGAAACCTTACTTTCTAGGCACGTTTCTATATCTTTATTTTTACTCCTCGATATACCTATAAAAGGTGATAAGAAAAGGACTGTTTTTGGAAGTTTGAAAGAATTCAGTCATTAACAGATAAAATGATACGACCTTAGCCATCGTAACATTGCCCTCCTTGTCAGGTCAAAGGTCAACGAGAGAGATGGGTCATACTCAGCAAAACTGTCGACTCTAAGAGTCTTGTTTAAAAATCTAAGAACATTGTATACCATCGGAATTAAAGACGAAAAAATTAATTAAACATTACATTAAAGAATTAATTAAACTAGATATGGAAGGTAAGTAAAGCTCTTCGTTGCATCAGGAAGAGAATGAATTTAATAAAAACGCATTAAGATGGGTTGGCTCAAGGTCATGAAAGGTACAATATTTCTTAGATGGTTTTAGTTTTGAATTCCGTGTCTGTAAAATCAATATATATTTAATTAGGTTTTCTTACCTATTACATACGAAATCAGCATAATTCAGGTTATGAATCTCGTTTTGCAATTTTGAAAAATTATTTTCTAAAATTATTCTATTATTCTAACATATTACCCGTGGGTAATATGTCGCAAAGCTTTCTATAGACCTCTAAAATTGCTTTTACTTGCTACTTACCGTAGAGTATATTTAAATTAGTTGTTAATAGCCCATTCTATGAATCCCCTCTTTTAAAATTCTTCATAGTATCATTTCCTTCTTCCAAGGGTTCTCTATCTAAAAAGATACTTTTCTAATGATATATTCATGTGATATTTAAAATAATTTACTTTTATCCTGTTATTAAATGTTTATATGTATGGTCATTGCGATATTTTAAAAGTAGAGTATTGTAAATAGCAGTAGAAATGTTGAAAGACGAGTCAATTAAGGGTTTCTTACTCTGAACTTACTAAACCGAATTGTAGTCTTACGTCCTCCTAAAACCCATCCAGAAAGAAATTACCACCGATTGAGACTCCTGATGTAAATGGAAAGATTTGACTATGCATCAAACTTCTGTATGCTCCAATCGCTATTTTTCTGATAGGAATGGGCGAGGAAGTTATTGATTTGAAATAAAATGTTTTCGACTTTCATCTCTGCGCCTATCAGCAACATTTCAAACCCCCTAATTTATAGACACTGATTTTTATTGAGAATCTATCGTAACTACTTGCCTTGGAGACGAGTTACATTAGTAATGATATGCGAATAATATCAAAGGAGACGAAGATATCTCCATATGATTACTGAACGATTCTTTCCTATATTTACTACATGCCCATTTATTCCTTAAAAATATTATTGTTATTTGACGTCCTTTTCAGATCGGACGTATTTTTTCCCGCTTGAGGAAACTTTGGGCTCAGTTTTGACTCTAACTAAATAAGTCTTCAACTATGGCAGGTGGGGAATTTCCTTCATTAGAAATATAGTATTGTTAAAAGCGCTTCGACAACCACAAATGGGCAACCAGAGGGAATCGAACCCGAAACCCCGTCCACCAACGGCGAACACCCCACTTGGCTTTCAGGGAGCTCTTTCATCTGAAGATTTTGTATCTTTTAGGAAAAGACTTAAAGAGCGACCCAGATAACATTTTCCACTCGGCTATACCACTATTCAAAAATATTATTTACTGGTGTTAGTTTTTGCGGCCTAGGTTTTTTGTGGTTATGAATTCTTCCTAAAAGAAATAGGTGATTCTGTTGAACGATTTCGATTTTTTTAAATTTCCGGTAGTCAAAGAAACTGAGTTAGGGGGAAGAAGGGAAGTTCAAATGGAAATGACAGAAGAGGAATGAATCTACCCACGATATTTTCCGGGAAAGAGTAAAGGAACACAGAGTAGGGTTTGAAAGCTAGTCATTCAGCAGGCACGTAGAGGTGGAGTGGGTTGAGGAGTGAAGAGGGCAGTGGCCAGCAGAAGGGACAGAGGTAAAATGGGATTGAGTCGGTTTTCGAATTCTGAACGCCTCCTCAAAGTGTGAGCGGCTTATCTACTGCCCTCTCCTCACGTTTCTTCGACCCATTTGCTCCTCTCTAATTCCACTCCTCATTTCATTTGGTCTTTCCTTTTCATTACTTTCTTCAATTCATCCAGCTCAAAAAGTTGCCCTCTGTAGTACTTCGTCCCCATTTTTTTCTACGCTTCCTAGGAAAAGGAACCATTTACACCTACATTTTTTCAGCTCCTCTGTTTACGATACCCGTGAATTTCGACACTTATTTATTTTTCGCTTCACTTGAGGTACTTTTCGCTTCACTTCACTTGACTTACTAATCCTTCGGCGGTTCTGATGTTTACCTTTTTACTCACTTCTTTTTGTTGATATTTCCCTATGAGTTTTACTATTTTCAGTATTGGTTCGTTTTCATTAGTTATCTAGTAGCAAGTAATCCAATTATTTTATTATTATTCTTTTCAGTGATTACTTATAAAAGTATAATATGCATTCTAAGAAAATTAAATGAAGTTATATTTACTTAGCTTCATTTTCAATTAAAAATGTTCCAAATTTAATTACCTTACATTCATTTATTTTTGTTGAATTGCGATTCGGTCGGTGGATCTGGTGGAAGCTAATGGTTTTGAAATGCGTGAATTTAACCTAGGAGGGTTTATATGTAAAACTATCCTCCCGAGTTCTGTGAATCTTTAATATCACTCAAAAGTAGATGAGTTGTCCGTCCATCGTCAAATGCTCTGCTTAGTGAGTGCAGTTCTATTCTCAGGATTATTCTTCTTGGAATCTTATTAGTAAGGTAATTGATTAAAAAACATCCACTATGCAAGTTGAAATAGGAAAAATTGAACGAGGTTTGGTGTGGGAATCATTTTGCCTGAATGGGAGACATACATAGGCGTTACGATATGATAGTTTTATTCCTTTTGTGAAGTTTTAGGATGTAAGGACGATAAAAGATGAGCTTATTTGGCGTTCACTTGCGAAATTTTTCCATCAAAGTCCAATCATCGATACGGTGAAAGCTGATCGCACTCCTTAAGAAATTTAGGACTAACTCTCACACGAACAAAACATTAGATAGCAACCAAATCCCCCATTGAATTCCACTTTTACAGAGTGGACTCCTCCAAGCGGAAATTGACATTGTTCAAGTAACCTAAGCTTTAGCTGAACTGAGATGTTGAGCTATAGATAAAACTCCATTAATCACATTTACTTGGAACTCCAGTGGTTAATCGGTTTCGAACGACTGTTTAATAATAAATTACGCTGAATTCGATGATCAAAGTTAAGTTCCTTTCCAAAAAAATGTTTTCATGTGTTATGTGTAGATATCTGTAATGGTAGCATATTGTTTTCCTCGGTAGAATTATTTGGAGTCCATTCATATGGCAAATTTGCCGATAGAAATTGAGACTGGGTATCTGATTTGTAAGAATTATATTTTGCGAGATCAATGGGAAAGAATGAGACCAATTCAAGAGAATTATATATTTTAATAATAATTAAAATTATAATTTATCATTATTAATACTATTATCACAAATAGGATGAACGAGAACAGAATATCGAGGCTGGTTTTGAAAAACAGCAAATGAGGCTGGTGAAAAACAAAGAGGATAAAAGAACCTTACGAACGCCTCACAAAACAGGCATGACAGTAGACAATACAGACTATATGAAAAGTTTCACAACCACCATAGAAAAACACAAAATTGAAACCACAGCTCAGATAAGGAACACAGGATGTAGGTCGACAGATGAGTAAATGAAATAAACAAGGCAATGAGCACATAAAGACTTTTGGAAAGAGAGAATGAAAACATAGAAATCATCAGAACGGGATTCAAGTTCTCTCTCATGAACAGATGAATGCGTTGCGTATTCAGGCGTAATATAATTCAGGATTCAGTTTTCATTGAATTCCATTATACAAGACGGAGGTGTTTATCAAACCGAATATTTGTTGTCGACCTCAACTTTGTTATCCTACAAGTTTGGAATTTTCCTTCTAAAGAGGTTTATCTTCTTAGAAGATAAAAATGGCGGAAGTTTTATGGATATTGTTTTTATAATTATAACTTACAAAACGTCCCTTTATGCATTTGATTCTGGGAAAATTTACTCGAGAAATGCCAGTTATCAATGGATCGATTTGCCGGTCTGAAATATACAAAGTTATTATTGATTTACAATTGACTGACGCTTTCTGGCGTATGAGAACCAGATGTATGTACAATAGCAAATGTGTACATTCTTCAGCCTGAAGTCTGGTAATAGCCTTTTCCCTCGCTATAAGCAACGAAAAGCTTTGGAGAGAAGGCTGAAGCGACAAGGCATAATGAGGAATGAGGTAGGTTGCCAATACTTTGCTGAGGTGACTGGGCAGAGGAGTGCCAGTACTTTCTCCACTGAGACAGAATGCTGTAAGCGGAACAAAATCACTTAAGTGAAGCACAATGACTCTACAAGTAACACTTTTCGTAACATAGCATAGGGAGAAACCTTAGTTAATGTCACTATTCAGCATTACTCATACGTCAGTAGCTTTCTGAGAAACCGAGACAAAAGTTAATGAAACATATATTTTGTGTGTACCAAAAGGGAAATGAAAAATATTCCATTCGTTAGGACATGATAGCAGGACCAAAATATCAGGTATAATTTTAAAAATAAATTCCATCATTCCTGACCAGTTACTAATATCTGGTAATATAAAATAGATTCATCTCATACCTCACTAAAAGCTTACGCGAACTACGAAAATAGAATTATTCATATTCTCCGCTGTGGGAACACTGGTGACCCATTAGAGACATTTTTATCTACCGATGGACGGAACTCTTCCTTCCATCCAACTAACCGGCCTTTCTTATCGAGAAAAATCTGTTTTGGTAATCGCATTCCCTTTTCTTCGGACGCACTTTTCTTGCGCACCGGGAGAACTTCGGAGTTGGACGGAGAAGTTGATTCACGCCTTCCTCAGCTGTAGCACAAACATCCTCTCGCAAACACCGATCCTATGCAAAGGAAGGAATTTTGTATTCAGGCGGTGGAACCTCCAATCCACGACTCTATTTCTTTGTCCATTTGTCAAAATTGTCGCGTACTCCATTCATTTCCCTGTTTGTCGGAGTTGCCATGGAATCCACGCCGAGTTTATCCACGTCCTCTACTTTGCGCACTGCTTGCGGCTGTCCAAAGCAGTCACCGTCACGAGGTTTTCTCTCTCGCGTAATTGCCTCGAAGAATTTTCAGTGCGTGCGAACTCTTTATCTAAAAAAGGTATCTTTGAAATGCTTATTTCAGTGGCGATGAACGCACTGCCTATAGATATTGAAGACAAATACTGATGGTTCCGTTGCTATCTCTGCATGGATTTTTTTCACTATTCTAATGTTCTATGAAAAAATTCTCAGTGAAGATTAGAATTTTCTAATGAAGCTCTCCGGCTGCTATTCCCTCAAATTTAATGAATAATACTTCAATTTGTCAAAGTGCCTCTCCGGACGTCGCTGTCTCAACGACTGAGGTCGCCTCTGAAGAAAAGCTTAATTAATTTTTGGCTGCTTTTGTAAGACCGAGAAAGCAATTTATGGTATATATGAGCTCTCGACTATTTATTCTGTTTACTGGGTATTTAAGGTACTCCCCTTTTCTCATATTGACGGCATTGGACGGCTAAATTTACTGACCAAGGGCATATTTTATATGAGCAACGTAAAAAATGTTGAATTTTATACCGTGGAGAATTCATATCCCTTTAGCAATTTAAACACAATAAAATGATCGCAGGGAGAATTACTTCAATTGTTTTTACTTGCCTGTATTTCGGCGTCAGAATAAACTATATTATACATAAATGGTTATTTCACGCTTTTCAACACCCAGGTATGTCACCCAGTTAGATTAAATCAAAATATTGTGACCAGTTAACCAAAAATTATAGCATTGCTTACCCTTATTTGGCAACCGCCGGTATCGCCCCAAATAATGCAAGAGAATTTTGAACAGATAATTAAGTTACTCTTTAGTTTAACAATATTTTACTGTAAACAAATATCAACAAAGGCGAGATTGAACACGGATTTAATATGAAACTCCAAACTTTACCTAACAAGAAGCTCTCGAAGGGGATATCTAAAAGTTTTCACTTTGCAGAGGACTATAAATACATACTAAGAGATCAGAGGGACTGTAGAAGTTTTGAATAATGTATTTCATTTATCATCAACCACAGATCAAGCTTCAATTTTCACATTAATATATAATTCTTAACACTAAAGTAACACCTTAGTTTTGTAATGCTGAGGATACTAACAATTAAACTAAATGCTCCCATTCGTTCTCAACAACAAATTAACCTCAATAATCTTGCCTTATTGATAATTCATGAATATTACTGAAGGTGAATTTGTTTTGTTCTATTTCAGAGACTAAGATATTTAATTTTAGTGAAGTCATTTTGGGATTAACGCATCTCAGATTTTTGCAGTACCAAAATTATTCCTCGAATTCCTCGTGCGATCACAGTGATTGGCCTTATGCCTCATTCTCGTTTCCAGAATTTAGGAAGGAATTCGCAGTTCCGCTTGCATTTAAAGCTACTCACTGTATCTGATTTTCATTAATTTTTCCCATCTCAAAAATAAACTCATGCAAGATGTGCTGAGCATTCAAACTTTTCAGATATCATGCAAACGCAGATAGCATACTGATGTTATTTATGTAATGCTATGATATTATGACGGATGGTAGAGCACTATAAGCGTTATTTATACTTTCTTTTCACAAGAACTTTGTTTACCAGATAAGCACGATATCCTTAAAGTTTTGAAATTTTTAGGTGAAAGATTTAATTGGCAAATAACTTACAATTCAGTAAATCAATCAAGTAAGGTATCAAATGTTCTTTTAAAAATTCTTTTTTCCTAAGTTTTACTTACACTTTTATCTTTAAAATGGTTTATTAAATATGTTGGGTATTTAACTTTCTTTTACTGTTTCAATTGGCAGTTGAGTGAAGTTCTTGAAAAAGATTCTTCTAATTCACTCTTAATTGTACATTCTATCATCCAAACGGTATCCACAACCATGATGGACTAAGGCATTAAACAGTAAAATACTTGCGGAAAAGAAAAGGTAAAATCGCTTCTCCTACGTGAGTAATCGTCAATATTAAATATTGAAGCGGTATTCGTGACGAGCCGGAGACTCACGTAGATGGAATGCACTGCATTCGCTGGAAATGAAATTACTTCTTCTCCTCTCTTTGGAAGTAAGATTGGGCGCTCTATTGTAAGATTTGACCTCTCGCGAAATATTTGCGCTACGAATCCCAGTCATTCTGCAGCCAGTCTCAGCAGGGTGAGAGGGCTCCGACAAATAAGAGGTAACAACAGACATGCAGTAAGGAAATAAATAAGTGCGTATGCTATGAATTAATATCTTATCATTTTATTCAAAAGAATCTAAATTTCAACCAACGCGAATTCCAAATTTTTCAAATTTAAGTTAGTTTCATCAAAATTACTTAAATAATATCAAAAAAAAATTCCAGAATGTGGTTTGTCTTCAAATAAAATTTTTTGCCTGGAATTCATATTCTTTACAGGATAGAAATAGAGACCGGCCATAGTATGAATATCCAAAGCAAAAGTTCACTCAACTGTAAAAGGCACATCGCCGCACGGAATGCATTCGGTAAGTATAGTATTTCGTTTTATGTTTTGAATTGAATACAATTATAGAAAGCTTTAAAAATGATTTCAAGAAAGTAAATTTTCCTTTGATTCCTTTGCTTGTCTTCAGCTACTCGTATATCAATTAGCGCCTTATCAATTATGCTCATATTTATTTCGCTCTTCAATACCCTTTGTAGTTGGGTGTGCGTCTGACATAGCATTTTCTGTTAGAAAGAAAGAAAAAATTACTATTTATTTTCTCTGCAAACCCCTAGTAGCGTGTTTGCACGGGAAAATGTACTTGAAATAATTGTCATATATTTTCTGTGATATCTTTGACTCATTTCATACATGCTTCTTTCTCTGCAATAATTCCATTGACGATTTTGACGATGGATCAGAGCAGTACTCCTATTTCATTATCTACTTAACTTCAATAACTGAAGATAAAGTATAGTTAAACATATTTCAGAATCAAGCAATTGTAAAAATTAAACGTGTAATGATCGCCTCTATGATACAACGCCCTTACTCACGGATTTTTCAAGGAAGGCAACCTTGTTTGTTTTAACGAGATAATTCGGTGAAAGAATGGCGAGACTATGTGTTGAGTGGACTCTTTGCTTCTTTAATTCGCTATTAAGCGGTTCACGATAGTCACGATAAATCCGATCCCGTGTTGATTAATGCTCCCCAAACCTAATAATATTGAAATACAATCGATGGCTCGCTCAAAAGCAGAGGAAATCCTATCAAGTTCCAATAACTGATTGATTAACGTAGGGAAATAGCTGGGAGGTGGAATTTCCTCGTTCCTTTTCATTTCCATAGAACTTTCGGTTGCCCAATTTAAACCGGTGGCAAAGTTTCGGTAATCATAAAATGAACAAACAGCCAATGCAACTGTGGATTTGCATGTATTCTGTTGAACTATGTGTGTGGATATACATGCATGGGCCAAAGAATGCCTCTACAAACTTGCTGGATATCAACGTTCCATCATTTAAAGAATGATATTCTGTATCCCCTTTTAGAATCAGCATATCACTTGGGTTTTCCGAGTTTAAATTACCTTTAGGGTAGCCAGAGTAAACTAAACAAGGTAAACTAACCGCGCATTCCGTTCGTAAGCTATTTGACGAAAATTATGCCACAAGATTGGATTAAAAATAGGTTATTCATCAGGCAATGTCTGCAAGAATCCATCCATAACCTTTCAAGTTATGAAAAATACTCAATAAGTCCGTTAATGTATCTTTTATAAACGACACTTTCAGCAACCAGTTTCGATGTAGTGATTAGTAACTGGTTTAATTATAAATCCACTATCTTTGTGTTATCAGTATTTCTGCCCATAATTTAAGAACATTCGAAAAAATGTTACATTAATCAATGTTATTGAATAATTTAATTTTATCATTTTCTGTTGCTGCATTGTTTAAACATAATCTAAACAAATCGTCGGATACGTAACCTCGATCACCGGAAATGGAAAACATAGTATATCTGCTCTCTGTCAAGTAATTAGGCTTACTGGTAGGAAATTCCTTTTCACCCATCCTTGGGGTATTTTTATTTATAATTTTTATTTGCCAAGTACGTGTGGTCGGGATCCCGAAAAATTGCACTTGAAAAGCAAGGTACCAAAAGAGGATCGATATACATTCTCAAACAGTACCGCTTTAATTTAAATTGCTCTTCGATTGTTTTAATGCCTAATGGATTTGGAAATCCGAAATAAAGGTACCTACCCATTGTTTCAATCCTCTGAATCCCATAACGTTAATGATTTTTGATAATATATTAGATACAAAATTTGCGTTTCGTTTCTAGATCGATTTCTCAAAGGTAATGACGCGACGGTTACAGCTATTACTTATTACTATTTCATGTACTCTTCGATTCAATCTTAATTAATATGATAAATAAATACTATATGTTCAGTATCTCAAGCTGTTATAAGTTGGTTTCTTCAAGTCAGTATTGAGATAGAATTTTCAGCTAATAGAGAAATTAATGCGAAATTTTCATACTCATCGTTCATTCAATGACTCATGCTCATTCAATTTACTCGTAGCAAGGAGGGCTTCTACCATATCTCATGAAACAAAGCTTGGTAAAGGATGGAATAAGAAGTGAAGGATGGGATAAGAAGTTTGTACCCTACCGAGAAAAAATTTTAATTGAAAAAGTCACGAAAATTGTACCATAGTCCACAAATTAAGCTCTCTATTGCACCTTATATGACATTATATATTCAATGTTTTGAATGACTAGACACAGCACATTGTTTTCTCTTTAGCATTACTATCGTGAAAGGAAAAAAAAACTACAAATAAAACGAGCAAATCAAGTACCAGGAGTGCCAACAAGCCAATTAAGTAGATATTCGCGAGGATATCCATTTCATAAAGTACCAAATCTTACGAAATATTTCTTATCTGCATTTGTTGCCCTATCTTTCTGCACGTTTCCCATTCCCGCATTAGTCGAGGATTTCATTATGCGTTTATTATTTCCGCCTTATGGCAGCAATACCATTACATCTGAAATATAGCATTTTCCGTCGACTGCAGACTCTCCGAGAGTGCATGAATTGATCCAGTGGCGGCTATACACGGGGTTATTAGGGCAATTTAAATCTAGAGCTACTGCCAAGCAAAAACGGCTCTGCATAGCAAAGCCGCGGCCAAGGCCCCGAGAATTACAATGAGAATACGTTCTATTCTCAAGTTTTCCATCGCAATACGGTGAGAATTAGACGGAACGTTACCGGAGTTATTAAGAAATTATTTCTATAAGGGACACTTATCCAAAATTTGGGTAAAGTTAACATTTTCGGGACTTAACTGTGCAATTTAACTCTATCTCAGAAAAATTTATCATCAGGTACCAAATTAGGAATAGATACTAAATGTATTAGTAGAAAGAGCATTTTTGAAAGTGTTGAATATGTTAGCATTTACCCTCGTTCCTGCTTCTTAGGATTGAATTTTATTCTTTTTTGCACAGTGTGATATAAATCATTAGCACGAGGATTGGCAGATAGCCACGAAGGTACCGCGTCTGACTTTTCTGAAAGTTATTTTGGGTTCGATAATTAGTAGGGGCGATTTAATATTGGGCCATTGTTGAGAATTTGTTGCAATACTTGCTGAAAAATTGGTATCGAAAGGTAAAGGATTGTGCGTCCTTGAAGATTAAGTATGTTGGAGTGGGTGTCGATCTGCTGACCACTTGCCATCTACCTTTGATACCATTTGGTTTATTCATTCCATTTCCCAACTTCAATGACATTTAAGGAGTAATTTAAGAGTGAGATTTGTAATTTAAATCATTACATGAATTCTAATCATACATTACATCCGTAACTCCATAAAAATTTTCATCAAGATACCATGTGCACAGATATTTTTCAATGATACCTTTCTTAAAGGAATTTGGCGTGATTTTCATGATGCTGAAAAGATGTAGAACATCTGTTACCTGAGAGATTTTAATGATCACTGTTATAACATAAAATTTATAATATTGGTGAAGGAAATCCTTTTTGTCATGAACTCCTGCAATAAATCAGTGAAAGTTACCCAGATATTTCGGAGCGCAGGTTGGAAATCTTTAGAAGAAATAAGAATAAAAATAAGGCTTACTATGTTCAATAAATTCAGATTACATGATTTCTTGAAATCTGTTGCAGATATTACAGGCCATAGGCCTTTCTTACTCTTCGATCAGTTACATAGACTTTCCTTACATTTAGATTAAAATCATAAAATAGGAGCTTTGACTAGTAGCTTCAAGAATTCATTAACTTGCGAACGTTACGCGACGATAAACGATTATGGAAGTAGAGTCACGGTGTAAACACCCTCCTGCCAATGCCGAAAGGCGGTTTGCATGGTACATATATAGATTGAGAAATTCTGATGCTCTAGTTTATCATATATCTCATAAAGCTTTGAATATGGCCTAGAAAAGTTACGCTTAGATTTAAAGGAAATTATTTCCAGCAAGATGAATATTTTTGTCGATGCACATTCAGTGTAGGAGATATTTTACCAATTTTGTTGGAGGTAAGATTATTAAATCGCAGAACTAGACACTAGATAATTCCCTAGCTAATGGAACGGTCGACAAGGGTGTATGTCTCGTGAAAAATTTCTACTGATTATGCGCGGACATTTCTTTAAGTTAATTTTGGAGCCAATTTTTCGTTTTACTAACGTTGCAAACGTTTTCCTCGTGAAAGACCTGTCACGAAATATTCATTAAACTGAATGTTTTCTCTCCTTTGAGATCGGAGCTCATACTGAATTTACATAGTGCACCGAGTGTACGTTTATCAAGCCGTAACTGATTGCGTACAAACAAGTCCATTCCAAAGCGGAATTCCCCACCATTATTAATCAGCCTAGTTTCAAAGTGAATTTTGATGAAAGATTTGATCAAATGAGTACAAGTCCGTACGACTGAATCATTGACAAGATATGGAGATAGGAGAATATCTCTACTTCCTAAGTCTTCTATTTTAGACGCGGAATTTCCATGCTATCAAATAAACGAGATCACTAAAGAAACTAGTTTTCGTATCGCCCAACGGGGAGAAGCATATATGTATTTTAGAAAAACTAAAGAGATTCGCCGATGGACTTTAAATTGTTTTTCATTTCTGATCAAAAGGAAAAATCTGAGGAACATTTCAGACATTGCTTTTCGGAAATTTCCATAATTACAGAAATGTCATGCCACACCATAATGTGCAAAATATGATAATATAATGATAAATTTAATCCAATAAAGAAATGTTTCCTATCAACATTAATTCCATACAAGGCGCTTTTTGGCGTGTGAAAGAGAGTGTAAATACCGATCGTTCGAGCTACTTCCTTAGCTTATTGTTGTCGCGAATAGTTCGCGGAAACAAATTCCCTTAATTCTCTCTAAAACGATTTGCCCTAGCATTAGGTTTTCCCTTAGTTTACGTTCTTTGTCGAATCGGTCAAAGTACGTAGCAGGGGGTCGCATAATACCAGTTACGTCTTCCACAAATGTACTTTCTCTTAATTTATGAAGCAATCGCAGCAATCTTTCCTATCAAAGACTTCCAGCCTGCATTTCAGAAAATTTTTGTTGCACTTAATCTTTTCATCGCAGCATTTTTTAACAAATCGTATCACCATGCGTTAAACTTTCTCCAGCTCGGGGAAACGTTTCATTCTATGTATCCAATATATTCGCCACAATTGTACCTTTCCAAGGTGAAATAACATTGCTCTCTAACTTTTTCATCCAATCTTCTTACAGTGTGCTTTATTAAACCGAGCTTTTTAGTGGTTTCAGACTTTTCGAATGTGTGATCCAGTTTAGGTTATCTGTCAGAGTGATTCCGAGATGTTTAACTGAGTGAACTATAATTGTATTCTATTCCTATAATTGGAACATATACGTATATTCTCCGGCAAAGTAATTAGCTAATATCTGCGATATTAGCTAATTACTTTGCCGGATATACGCAAATAACACGCTCCGAAGCAAAATATTAGATTTATGGAGTTTTCAAAATAATCTCGTAGCACACATGGCATTCCGAGAGATAATCAAATGGAGATTTATTGCAGTTCTGTTTTCGTGGTAATTTCGTCAACTATTCTAACTTAAAATCATGACTCATTTTATATTCATTGCGAGTTGATGGAAAACCAGCCTCAAGGTAAAAAACGCCATTATAAGTTAATGAAAATCTAACCCTCAGAATGTTTACTTTATAAAAACTTTACAAACAATTTTTTTATTTAGAGGAAAAGTCAATGCTGAACGTGACAAGGGCGCATTTGATGACACTTTACGTTTCTCTTATCCCATACGGTTCTAGAGTATGAACATTTTAAGGAAATTTTTGAATCACTATTACTTTCTCAATTGATTTTACATATCATTCCCATATTTTGATTTAAATTCGGTTATGACCCGAACCCAGTAGGCAAATATACTGCCATTAGTGCAGTTTATTAAAAGAGAACTTTCTTACATTTGTGACATTATGATCTTATATTCTCATAGAACTTGAATGGCTAATAAGTCCTTTGGTGTGGCATTAATGCTCCATATAATGCATCTTTCACTGTAACACAATAGCTTGTATTTAAGTGTGTAGAGATAATGCATTAAAAATCTCCATACATTTTTCTTATTTAAAATTTTATGGAGATTTATTGTAAAGATTTCCCTATTTCGTGGGGCTCTGGAAACAAAAAAATAATCTGTGTTACCAACGTAAAATCAGGAACATAAATAATTGTTTTAATGTTTAAGCACTTTAATGAACAAGGAAATGGTTAACTGGAAGTAATAGAAAGCGAATTAAACTGCAATAATGTAAACTCGCTACTCCAATGCAAATCAAATTAATAAAATCCATAAAATTGTATTAATTTGATTTATTGTGTTGTTAATATAATTCCTAATTCATAGGAATTGTGTAAACATATTTTTTTCACGTGCATGCTCTGTGTTTTAGCGATTATTTTCACTCTCTTTGTGGGTGTTTTAGACTTTCCAACACAATATTTTATGTTTGATTAGATCTTTCAACTCCAAATATTAAATTTAACTTATGCGTTGACGATTGAGAACAGGTGGAAGAGGAAAAGTTGACCTAACCTTGCCCTAATAAACAGTCTAGTGATTCATTTAATATGTGTGGGTATTTTTAAGACTGCAGTATTTTACAACACTTTCAGCGATTGAATTTCAAGTGATCAAACTATTCAAAACCTGTGAAATTATAGTTAACACACAATTAGTTAAATTTCTGTGCTTCGCCTATTTTTACAAGATATTGTCAGATTATTGTTCTATTTTCCTTAACATACATTAAAGGTTTTGAGAAATGTTGAGGATTAAAAATTAATTTCGTCCCAGCCGCTTGTGATTTGGTTCGCCTTTTGCTGGAGCACTGTAACTGAAGGTGTAGAATAACTGCATAAACTAGCTGTGAATAGAAATACTGGGGCTCCCGATAGCCAAGTGGGCAACGCGTTCGACTTCGGTGAAAGCGGTCCCGGGTTCGATTCCCAGTGGGGGCCCACGTGCGAAATGACCTAAGCTGACGAAGCACTTTTAACCATACTGCTGCTGCTAATAGAAATACTATAACGCGGAGACCGTAGTACGCTCTGACCACCGCTAGATGTCCACCGCCAGGAAATTGTGACTTTATTATAGCGAGCCCCTGAGAAGACTGCTTTCAGCTGTCACTACGGGCGGTCGCTTTTGACGAATTTCACTGTTTACACGCATTTAGCCCGGATGCCTTCCGCTTGATGTATTCGCTCCAACGAACGCAAGGCAAAAGCCGCCAGATTTCCCTTGCTAGGGAAACGAAAAATCGTTTCACCATTTTAGTGGAGTCCTCGCGCGGTGGGAATGCTTACTGATTTCCTTTGGGGAATGAGAAGGTGCATTTAACATGAGGGGCACTTTGGAGGAACTGCTTGTGGTTTTTGGCACGAAGGAGGGTTGCAGGTGGGGGTTGACTGGGGGAAAGGAGTGCAGGGGAGCATGCGACGTCCGTTTGGAACTAGGAAACATCCCCCTGCCACGATCGGAGAGCGGTTCGCCAGCGACCCAATTAAGGGTCGCTAATAAATCTCTACTTGAGGGAGTAGTTTAATGGATTCCCTAATCGATTGCCGGAAGAGGAGCTCTGGGGGAAATAAAAGTTTTCAAAATGTTTGTGATGCTATGGTAAACCAGTAGTAGTAGTTCTTATAGGGGTGCAAACAGCATTTTCATTAGGTGCGGTTTGTGCGTAAGAAATGTTGTCTAGTACGTAGTGGTTATAACCGATGTGAGACGTTTTAATGCAGAGTATTTCTGATAAATGCTATTATTACAGACGTAACAGATAGAAAAATATTCCGGTGGTAACTTGTTACTATTCTACAGTTATTACTATACAATTATGCAGTAGAATATACTATGTTAATTTCAATAGCACAACGTTTTTGCCTATTACACAACATGTATCACTTAGCTATACAATACACTAATATATTACGTGTATTTTTAAGTATAAAAAGTACGTTATTACCATAGAAATAGTATTATAACAGCTATAGCTAGCTATAACAATACGACTGTCACCTAACTTAAAATTACACCAATACATTCCAAATATCTTCCGTAAAAACACTACATTTCCACTAAAAGACCGATATAAGTCATATATAATAAACCCAATATGTTATTTCATCATCATCAGCCATTTTCAAACCGACGTCGGATATAGGCCTCACCGAGCGCTTTCCAATTCTTCCTATTCTGAGCTTCTCGTTGCCATGTTACCCCCAAGTACTTGATGATGTCTCTGTTGTATATTGGTAACTAAATATCCCCATTGAAAAAATAGTTCCAAGACGCAAACGGTAATATACGTAAAATGTTTATAGCTTCCCTTTTAATTAAAGTTTCTAATTGATAATTCTTAACACCTTTGAAAGTTATGTTTAGTGTATAGAATTTTCTCTTAATATTTTTCTTCGTTAAACTTTTCTCGTGGAAAATGTCAGTCTTCCTCTTATTTACAATGGAAGAATCTTCATTAGATACTCATTCAGAAATCGAAGAAGGAATAAATTAATGATAAAAAAGGGAAGCGATTCTCATTAAATTTTTCCAATATTTTAACATGTCTGCTATTGTGAAAAAGCTTTGGAATCAAACTTTGAAAAGACTTCAAAGAGGACTGAGAATAAGCATTTAAGAACCACTTCATCGGAGTTATTACAAGAGTGAAACAAAATGTTTTGAACGCTGATAGCTGACTCATCGTACTCAGGCTTTGAATGTAGGCTCTGTGAAGGCGGATTTAGATATTTAGAAGTTTAATCTTCATAATGTAGATTTGTGCTTTATGAGTGACATGTCCTATTGCAGAGATGCTAGCTGTATTTGGTACCTCTGGGCAGATACATATTATCGTACATACTAAACGACCGAAAAGAACAATTAAATCAATGTGAGTTGTTTTCATTTCACTGCACATCTGTTGATTGCCGTTCAATTGAACCTCTTCTATTACATTTATAACGAAGTTGATCTGACCTATTTTTATTGCGGAAAACACTGAGTCTAGTCTCATCCATATTTACTGCATTTACATATATATGCTATATATTTACATTTATACATTTATATTTATTCTTCCTTGACTTCTATTTCAGCATTCACTCCAAATTCTCGGATATTTCTCCACATACATTTCCATGTTTTGCCTCCCACTTCACTCTCCTTCGATACGTCAAAGTTTGTAGGCAGCTTCGGATGAAAATTTCTTAAAAGTAGTCTTCAATTGCCGTCAGAGGGTCCACTATTCGAATGACATCAAACCCATTCTCCATCCCTTCTCAATTCTGATCCTTTAGCTCTTACCCTTCTCTTTCATAGCGGCTCCCCTTCAACCCTTACACCCCAGCATATTCGCCCTCGAACATTCATCAATGTAGATGTCGCGTACCTCTCCGCGTGTTACAGCGGGCTCTGATAATAGCCTGGATGAGATATTGGAACCAAAGCAGGAAATAGATGTAGAAGGGAGTGTTAAGGGCTGATCTTGGGAAAGTTTCAACAACCCATACCATCTCCAACTAATGAGACCAAAGGATAGAAACAGGACATCAACGTTCTTAGAGTAGTATTATCATGTAGCAGAGAACGCTACTCAAGTGTATCGGTTCATTTATCTATACGCAATCGAACAAATACAAATTATTCATAGTCAAATTTTAGGCAGTTTTCAAACGAAATGACTCTTGCGCTAAAATAAGGGAATACATTATTAAGAGATCATTTGAAATTATCTTGGAAGGAATAAGTTTTTTTAAGACTATTCCTATCCGTGGGAACTTCTGCACCCCTTTTGTCAATTGTATAGGATAACCCCCTTTATCTTAAATCTAGAATTTTTTCAACAGTTAAACATTATCGAGAATCCTCTAGAGAATGTTTTACCCGTGATTTTTCATCGGAAAATGCACACAAACTGAGTTTAGTGAAGTATTAAAGTTTTTAAATTCGTTTGTTTTTGAGAAAATAAGTAGCATCAAACTCCGAGTCTAGAAATTGATGTAAATTAAGCAGAGATTGAGGTAATAAGAGGGAAGGGATATTTGTGATTAAATAGTAATGCATTTTGGAATTTGATGTTCTTGAAAACATTCGATATCACGTGCAAAATGCAATCACCGAATCTTTGATATGATGTACCGAACGTTATAGTTTTTGTATAAGTAGTGCCGGATGATGAGTTCTTGGATGTCTTTCTACTAAGAAGTCTTAGCTGTTCAGTTTATTTCCTAAAATTGAACTGCGATTTTTCCGTAATCATTGTTTAAGAATATTGTATTTCAAGGTAATGTGACGTGGGGTTCCTGATACTTAAGTGTTCACTATGTTATACCCAGTTATGCAGAATAACATCAGTCATTATTTGACAGCAATCACACAGGAATATTTATAACGTGTTATTTAAATGAAACAACATGCGTTGTGAAATGATCGATAATTGGTTAACTCTCTGAAATGTATAGGAAATCTTCGAATAAAGGCACTTGAATACTAAACCAATGAAAGTAGAAAGGCATAAATCGGTTTTGAATATCAATATAATCGAGGAAAACTCCTGAAAACAGATTTAGAAAGAGGGATAAAGGGCGTGGAGTGGTGAGAACTTTGCATACTAAAGGGGCGAGTTTATGTGAAAAGTTAAAAAGGAGTAAAATTCCGAGAAAAGGAGAATGTGGAGACGAGCAGTCGGATGGAGTACGTGTGGATATTCGGAATGTTGAGAGTTAGAAAGGGAAAGAAGGTAGACGGTTTTAAGTTTCCGTGGTTTCCCTTTTCGGTTGATAGCGATGAAAGTGCTTGGAAAACGTTTTTTCCTTCTAGAGAGAGTCAAGAAAACAGAAGAAAAGCGAAAGGGATTTTCGATATCGGGAAAGAAACGATATTTGCTAATGTATACTTGGAAAATGGAAACTTCTATCCAGAAACTGAATTATCATTGGGAGGTTACAATGCAAAGGATGTGCTGGAATAAATTGAGGGGTACAAATTTCAAAACCAAATGAGTTTACTTGTATTTTTGAATAAATATATTCATATAGGTATAACTATTCGAGGACCAGATTTGATAGAAAACAGTGAATAGTATCAAAAGGAAAATAGTGAAAGTTACTTTGGAAAATAGTTAGGAATGTACCGTATGTTTTATAGCTTCCAAAAATCATGATTATTCGAGTCGCGCTGTAACACGCATTATCGCAAAATATGTGTTGCAGAGGAAAGTTATTTTACCTTTAACATGTAAAGCTATTATTCAATTTACCTTATGCCAGTTTACGCCCGTTTCGGAAGCAACATTAACTCGGCCAAAGTTGCGAAAACGCAATATTATTTTTGAATATGAAATTTGTTATGTTAGACATGTTACCGATTGTTTTTGCTGTTTTTGTTGCAGTAAAAGTCTTGTGTTAATTCTAACGCAGAAATTGTCATCATTAACCATCTTCGCTTTTCCGTAACAAATTTCTAAATCTGTGGCATTTTCTGATTCGTGAGTCTACCGGAAGGTAAATTTTTTTCTACATAATTAATATTTTTGATTGTCTGATTGTTTTTATCAATATATTTTGGAAGAATAATATATATTGAACATCTTCCCTTATTTATTTCCAAGAAAAATAACTTTTTCTCCTATAATTTCAAGACAAAGTACTAGTTACTGCCAAAGTAAGACCTTTTATATATTTACAATTTTTTTACAGAGTTTGTACAATTTTTTTACAGAGATGTATTTTACTCTTCTTTTGTAACACGTCAATACAACAGTACAAAAGAAATAATGATGAATTTCTTATTACTTATAGCCTTTGCCGTTGATGGGATAACAGCGTTCAGACGTGTTGGGGCAGTTTTTCATATAATCAACACTCTCAACCGTTTCCTAACCAGAAACATTCGATTAGATTAGATCGGCATCACACTAACCATTCTGCCACTGTGGCCACCCAAAAAAATACTTATTTCCAGAATCCTTCATCCACAATTAGGTTCGAGGTTCTTGTTAGACATTTTTTCCGGTGTAGGAGGCACGGAGCACTTAACCGGTGCGGACCACTGTAGAGTGAGCCCTACCTAAGGTGGCGTTCACTGTACAGTGAGCCTCGCCTAGGTAGCGTTCACTGTACAGTGCTCCCTGCCTGCTGGGCGAAGTACACTTAACCTGGGCTCGAGGCAATTAACATGCGAATTATAAGAAGTAGTAACGAGAATAATACCAGATGGTATCTAAGTAGCTTGATTATTTAAGATCGTATATTATGCATCATTCCGATAAACTCATTTATAGGTAACTAAGCGGTCTTAACATAAATGATGTGTATTCTTCCAAAAACTAAGCGGTCGGGTAAAGGTTTAAGCTTACCTGTAAGGAAACTAAGCGGTCTTATCATAAATAAAGCGTATTCTTCCAAAAACTGAGCCATCAGGTAAACTATGAGGACGGCTAAAAGTTTAAGCTTACTTGTAAGAAAATTAAGGGGTCTTATCATTAATGAAGCGTACTCTTCCGAAACCTGAGGCATCAGGTAAAAGTTTAAGCTTACTTGTAAGTAACCTAAGCGGTCTTATCATAATTGAAGCGAATTCCTCCAAAAACTAAGCGGTCGGATAAATGTTTAAGCTTCCTTCTAAGGTAACTAAGCGGTCTAATCATAAATGAAGGGTATTCTTCCAAAAGCTAAGCAGTAAGACTAAAACATAAGCTTACATATAAGGAAATTAAGCGGTCTTCTGAAAAATGAAGCGTATTCTTCCAAAAACTTAGCGGTGGGTTAAACGTTTAAGCGAATTTCTAAGGAAACTAAGCGGTCTTATCGTAAATGAAGTGTATTCTTCCAAAAAGTAAGCGGTCGGGTAAAAGTTTTAACTTACTTGTAAGGCAACTATGCGGTCTTATCGTAAATGAAGCGTATTCCTCCAAAAATTAAGCTGTTGGGTAAAGGTTGAAGCTTACTTTTAAGGAAACTAAGTGGTCTTATCATATATGAAGCGTATCCTTCCAATTACTAACCTTCATGTAAAAGTTTAAGCTTACTTGTAAGGAAACTGAGCTGTCTTATCATAAATCAAGCGTATGTTTCTAAAAAGTAAGCTGGGTACGATAATTATATCTTAAAGTTATAGTTTTTTAGTGGTCTTATAAAAATTAAAGCTTATATTTCTATATGATTATTTTTTCTTTAGCTTTCTAATGATTATTTTTCCTTATATTATATTAGATATATGAAGTTATAAATTCTTCCCTTAATTTTTTTATTTATTAAATCCGAAATCTAATTATAGTATAGTCGATTCTAATTTATCAGGTAAAAAAGGTAATCGTTATCTAAGCGGATTGATCATAGTGCTAAGCTATCGCATCATCAATTAATCGAACTCAATAATTAAGTAAAGGAACTCAGCATAAACCTAGGTGGTGTTTAATTATTAACTCTGGTCCTTAAATATTTTGGAAATTCATCAGAAAATAGAACTTTTTAATGGGGTCTCCTGGTTTACCTCGTCAAAAAAATCGAATTTTTTTATGGTTTTAAAAAATAGTAGAACATTTCAAGTATATACTGCAAAATTTTCAGATCTTTATACGTAATATTAACTAAACTACAGCCAATTTCTTTAACCTATGCTACTGCGGGCGGAGAGTATATGTAGCGAAGTCTCCTACGGCTCTCTCTCAGCGGGTACTCGAGGAAAAATTTTGGTACAAAATTTTGGTAAAATACATGTTATACATGTTACATATTATACGTGGTGCCGATGTTGAGATGCGGCACACTGTACACCATACTGATATCTGAAATTTAGTTTGAAAATTTATGAGGCCTTTTTCATTTTGTCACAAATGGACCCTTTGTCTATTGGAAGATTTTATTCCTGTAAACAACTGCGTTGACTACATGGTTTTGCTCTTTTGGGAGTTAGGAGAATGAAAAGAAAATCTCGCCTCGGCTCAGTGTCTCAACTCAGAGTTTTTGCAGATTATATGATTGTTGGGTATTCTTATCCACATTATTTATGTTTTGAAGGCATCCGTTTTTTCTCTCTCTCTCGTAATAAGATACGTCTGGAGATACCTTGATGTAATAAAAGTTAGGCGCACTATGATTCGTTGCAAGGGTTCTTCCGATTCTTCTTTCTAAGTGAAGCCAGTCTTAGAGTAAATTTTGAATGTTTCAGTCGTACTTTCTCGTGCTTTTAGTTTAACCGTACAATTCCTTATCCGAAAGGAATAAAGAACCAAAGTTTTCGTGACACAAAACCCCTGAATGTAAGTTTTACGGCAATCGATACGCAGAGGAAAAAGAAGAAAACTGGTAAAGAGTGCAACTGATAGGAAAATGTACACTCTTACTAATATAAGTGTGGGTTGTTATCCTACGTATTTTGAAAGGATTATAGAATTTTTAATAGTTTCCGGTGCACTTGCCGAAAGACTTAATGGAGAGCATACACAAAATACCAAGAAGAGATCAACTGTTAGGCGCCTGGTTCCTAAACACCATAATTCCGGCAAAAAATAGCGAAATCGCCGCCTATATAAATGCAGATATTTTATAGGAAGGTTACTCCACTGTAACTAACATAATGGAAGAATTAGACGTAGAAATGGGGCAGCAATTCAAGATTAACGCCGATATCTATGACCGCGAGAGGTTGGCGAGGCAGCAGCGCCGTAGCTTGAGCAGTTCGATGGAGGTTCAAATAATTCGTAGAGAGATAAAATGGAGATAAATGACTGTTATAAAGACGCAAAAAAGACGTTTGCTATATGCACTACGTATAGTAGATAAGCAGTAAACAATCGTAAGGTTATTGTTTATGGTAGATATTCATAACAAAAACTTGAAACTCGTTTTTCTCGAAACAGTGTTTTTGAACTTGGTGTGCACGATAACTCAAAAAATATTTCTGCTATCAAGATTTTCTTTTGCATGCCTCTTCAGCATTATAGTCTCTATTAGGTGAACCTCAGATATTGATGGAATTATTAATTTAAACAATTATTATTTTTAAAAGTGAAGGCATTGTTTTCATCAAAATCAAAATCTTCACTTTAAAGAGGCGTTTTCATAATTTTGCAAAACTGATTAATTTTAGAGGTTCTTCGAATACACAATTTTATATTCTATAAGAAAAAAAATTGTTTTCAAAATTTGAACGAATATTGTAGACGC
>KZ308716.1:0-18501 GCA_000376725.2 Ladona fulva | reverse complement strand
AACCAAGGTTTAATGTTCCCATTTTGTTATACAAGGAGAGACAAAAATACTTAAGAAAAATAAATTAAAATATATAAATAGTGATTCGCGGAAGAGTTAACCTTAAATTCGAAATCGGAGGCTTATAATTGGAGATTATTTGCAGCCCCATAACATGTTTAAATACTCGTAGAATTATTTGCTCAGTTTCAGCTGTCTTTGTCATAGTTCAAGACGTTAAATATATTGCGAAGTTTGTGACAGAATCTTAAGAGTGAAGGGAAGCAAGTAAAAATCGCAGTTGTCTACAGTATTTCATCATAAATTCCGAATATAAGAATAATAAATCAATTAAAGGACAGAAGCAACTAATTGAGGCATTAGTTAATTAATTTCAGGCGAATCGGTGAACAAATTAATAGGAAAATATGCTAGGCAGTTAAAGTTGCCCGGACAGCGAGTTTATTCCGTGAAACAATTGTAACTACGCACTTCAAGGAAACTATAAAAATAAACTTAAGTACAAATATAGGTGATTCTATGTAAATGTCAATATTTATCAAAGTAAATAAATAAAACAATTTGAAATCTTTGAAATCTCTCCTTAAATATGTTTCCCAAAAGTTGCAAAAGACCAATAAACATTATAGAGAATGTATCTGTTATTCAACTAAATAAAAATAGAGGTAGCAAGTTAACTCAAATGTTCATTAAATCAACTTGAAGGTACCGGAATATCTCTACATTTATTTATAATTAATTGCGATTTAAGATCGAAAATAACTGCGGTGATATATCCTAGATATTGTTGCTCATCAGAAAGAAGTAAAGACTGTTTTAAAGGTATTCTATTTGTTTGCAGTACCTTATTTAATACGGCATGCATGCTTGAAAAAATCATTGAAAAGAATGTTTATCTAAAACCTTAAAAAATTAGAACACCGCAGGTAACTAACTATGCTTACAATCAGCGCATGCCAAGATTTTCTATTTTAATTCTAAAGATAACGAAAGTGTTATTTTTGAAATGTCAACTAGAGACAAAACTTAATTTTAAAGTTAATCTCAAGGTAGAAATATTTCTTCGCTTTATGTTTTGTTGCCACCTTTAACAAAAAGCTTTAATTCCGTTAGAAGTAAAAAAAATATCCTCAATTCTTTGAAAAACATTCCTTTCTCTCTGAGCAATTCCTATGTTAATGGCAGTAAATTCTTTGAACAATAAAGTCTCTTTCTTCAATTATTTTAGCATTAATTTCAAGAAATACAAACACAATCAGAAACGGCACATTTTAAGAGGAGTGACCTTTTTCTTTGCATTTATAATGGCTGCACTGTGATTGGCGATGGAATTGTATTCAAAATAGTAGTGAAAACTATGAATTACTCGTCAAAATTGCCTACAAACGGAACCTTATCACCTTCAGATAATAGCTTAATGACATCCAGAAATTGTACACTTTTTAGGACGAATTACTATTTCTAAATCGTCCCTAAGTAAATATAAACGTGAAAGGAGATGTAAACATTTCTGTAATCCCAACATGTCCGAAATAAAGAATGGTTCAAAATTCAACGCGTAAGGAAAAAATGTTTTAAACTAACTCAGTAATAAAACCAATCGATGAATCCTTAACCTTGTAGCATTCCATAACAGGAAGCATGGTAAATAACTGTACAAATTCTTTTTGTAGAATGTGCACCGTTATTTACCATGCTACCTTTTATGGAATTCTACAAAGTGAAGGATTCTTCGATTGATTTCATTCAAAATTCTTCAACAGCAATTAAAAACTAACGCAGTAGATTAAGATTAGACCACGCAAAATCCATTGATTTGAGAAGAAAGTTGATAAAAACTACAATTGGTAGATAATTATTGTAGAATACAATACTTCTTATGAGAAACTGTGCAAAAACTTTAGCCTCTCTTTCGCGTAAGGTGATGATTTAAATTCTGAGATCCAAAACTGCAATCGTTGATAGCAAAATGGTTCACAAGAATTTGAAATGAAAGTTTCAAGTTTCCCTTTCATCCTAAGGAAGCGAAAAAATCCCAAAAGAAAATAAATTCAAATGAATAATTGCTTTAAGGGGAGTGTCCACCTTGAACATAGTAAGAGAAGGAAAAAGNATTAATCATTACGTCTGCTTATGATTTCTCTAATCTCAAATTCTCAAATTTACATGTTCTAGATGTACGTATTTTTTATTACTTTGATTGGATATCTTATACTATTTTAAATTATTTTCACGTATTTACAATGTTTTGTTTGCTATTCCTAGAAATATTCTCATTTACTAATGCACATAGGATGTTTCGACGTCATCCCTAGAAAATATTACTCCGGTTATGAATTTAATAACTATAAATAATAAGAGGTCGTTATTTATAAATGGGGTGTGAACACGCACTACATAACTGAATAAATTATAGCTATTCTACTAATTTACCAACGCATCCTTCATCAACGAATTCACATCGCTCCGAAGGAGAACTCAATAAATAATATGTCAACTTTCTTGGAAATAAATTCTTTAAACTGCTTGGAAACGGAATTCACCATGGCGATACAGCAAAATTATCTTTAAAAAAATACGGTGGTGGTACATAAAGTGGTCTCATCTTAATTTAAGCTTACTCTTCCAAATACTAAGCGGTCTCATCATAATTAACGCTTACTCTTCCAAAAACTAAGCGAACTCATCTTAATTTAAACTTACTCTTCCTGAAAATAAGTGGTGTTATCATTAATTAAGGTTACTCTTTCAAAAACTAAAAATTGTCATAAATATTTCAGCTTGCTCTACCAAAAAACTAAGCGGTCTCATCACAAGTTGAGCTTCATCCNTATGTATATATATGTGTGTTGTTTCCTGATCATTTACCTGATGATGGCGCGAGCCGAAACCGGTCGTTAGATTAAATATTCTCTGTGGAAATAACGAAGTGCTCACTTATTTTGTCGGTCTGATCATAATTTAAGGTTACTCGACCAAAACCACAGCTGTCGCATCATAATGTAAGCTTACTTTTCTTAAAACTAAACGGTCTTATCATCAATAAATCTTACGCTTCGAAAAACTAAGCGGACTTATCATAATTTTAGCCTAGTCTTAAAATAAGTAAGCCATTTCATCATAATTTAAGCTTATTCTTCAAAACACTAAGCGGTCTCGTCATAATTTAACCTTACTCTTCGAAAAACTAAGCGTCCTCATCATAATTTAAGCTTACTCTTCAAAAACTAAGAGGTCTCATCATACGAGAATGGGTAAGAAGGACTTTGCGCAAGATGGTGCGCACCCAGGAAAAATCCCAAGGAAGAATATAATTGAAAAGAGTCTGACGGGACCGGGAATCGAACCCGGGTCTCCCAATTGCCGGTCGGGTACTCTGTCCGTTGTGCTATCCCGGCAGAACAGGTCTCATCATAATTTAAGCCAACTCTTCCAAAATATAAGCGGTATCATCATAATTTAAACTTACTCTTCCAGAAACTAAGCGGTCTTATCATAATTTACGCTAACTATTCAAGGACCTAAGCTGTCTTAAGTTAATTAATGCTTACTCTTCAAATATGTAAGCGGTATCATCACATTTAAGGCTTTCTCTTCCAAAAACTTTCGGTCTTATCATAATTTAAGCTTAATTTTCCAAAACATAAGCCGTCTCATCTTAATTTAAGCTTACTCTTCCAAATACTAAGCGATCTCATCATAATTAACGCTGACTCTTCGAAAAAACTAAGCATACTCATTTTAATTTAAACTTACTCTTCCAGAAACTAAGCGGTCTTATCTTAATTTAAGGTTACTCTTTGAAAAACCAAGAATTGACATCATTATTTATGCTTACTCTTCCAAACACTAAGCGGTCTCATCACAATTTATGAATACCCTTTATAATATTAACCGGTCTTATCATAGTTCACGTTTTTTCCAAAAACTAAGCAATCTCATCCTAATTTAAGCTCACTCTTCCAGAAACTTAGTGGTCTCATCATAATTTAAGCTTACTCTTTCAAAAACTAAGAGGTCTAATCACAATTTATGCTTACCCTTCCAAGAACTAAGAGATCTCATCATAAATTAAGCTTCATCTTACAAAAACTAAGGGGTCTTATCTTAGTTTAATCTTACTCATCCAAAAAATCAGCGGTCGCATCATAATTTAAGCATTCTCTTCCAAGAACTAAGCGGTCTCATCATAATATTAGTTTTTAAAAAATTATGCGGTCTCGTCATAATTTAGGCTTACTCTTCGAAAAACTAAGTGGTCTCATCTTAATTTAAGTTTACTCTTCCAAATACTTAGAGGTCTCATCATAATTATCGCTAACTCTTCCAAAAATATGCAAAAATCATCTTAATTTAAATTTACTCTTCCAGAAACTAAAGGGTCTCATTTCATAAACTGACAATTATCATCAAAATTTAAGCTTACTCTTCCCAAAACCAAGCGGTCTCATCTCCATTTTTGCTTACCCTTACATAAACCAAGCGGTCTTATCATATTTTAATCTTCATCTTACAAAAAACAAGAGATATCATCTTGGTTTAAAGAGTAAGCTAAACACTAAGCGGTCACATCATAATTTAAGCTTTCTCTTTTAAAACTTAAGCGGTCTCATCATAATTAATGCTTACTCTTTCAAGAACTTAGCGGTCTCATCATGATAAAGGCTAACTCTTACAGAAACTAAGCGGTCTTATCATAATTAATGCTTACTATTACATAAGGTAGGCGGTCTCATCATCATAAAACTTACTCTCCCTAAAACTAAGCGGTCTTATCGTAAAGTAAGCTTATTCCTCGAATAACTATGCAATCGTATCATTACTTAAGTTTACTCTTCGAAAATAAAGCGGTCTTGCAATAATATAAGCTCTTTCAAATCGATGCGGTCTCATCATAGTTTAAGGTTCATCTTCCAAAAAGTAAGGGATCTCATCGTAAGTCAGGATTTGTCTTCCATAAACTAAGCAGTCTCATCTCATTTTAAGTTTACATTACCAAAAACTGTGCGGTCTCGTCATAATTTAAGCTTACTCTTCTTAAAGTTAAGCGGTCTCATCATACTTTATACTTTGTCTACCAAAACCTAAGCTGTCATATCATAATGTAAGCTTATTTTTCTTAATACTTAGCGGTCTTTTCATCATTAAACGTTAGTCTTTCAAAACCTAAGCGGATAATGTTAGCTTAGTCTTCAAAAAAACTAAGCCCTCTCATTATAATTTAAGCTTACCATTCCAAGAAATAAGCTCATTCATTATAAGTTTATCTTATTCTTCCAAAAACTTAGCCGTCCTGTCATAATTTAAGTTTACTCTTCCAAGAAATAAGCGGTATTATCATAATTTTAGCTTAGTCTAACAAAATGTAAGCTGTTTTATCATAATGTAAGTTCACTTTTCTTAAAACTAAGCGGTCTTATCATCATTAAATCTTACTCTTATAAAAAGTAAGCGGAGTTATATTAATTATAGCTTAGTCTTCAAAGAATTTAGCCCTCTCATCATAATATAAGCTTAATCTTCCAAAAATTAAGCTGAATCATCATAATTTATGCTTATTCTTCCAAAAACCTAGCGGTCCTCTCATAATTTAAGTTTACTCTTCCAAAAAATAAGCGGTTTCATCAAAATTTAACCTTAACCTTCAAAATATTGTGCGTTTTCATCATANAAAAAACTAAGCGGTCTCATCACAAGTTGAGCTTCATCCTCCAAAAACTAAGCGGTCTCATCACAAGTTAAGCTTCATCTTCCAAAAACTAAGCGGTCTCATCTTAATTTAAGCTTACTCTTTAAAAAACTAAGCGGTCTCATCATAGTTAAGCTTACACTTCGAAAAACTAAGCGGTCCCAAAATACTTAAGGCATTATCTTCCAAAATCTAACCGGTCTCATTATAATTTAAGCGTAAACTTTGAAAAACTAAGGAATTTCATCATAATTAAAGCATACTCTTCCAAAAAATAAGCGGTCACATAAAATTTAAGCTTACACTTCCAAATTCTAAGCGGTCTCATCATAATTTAAGTTTACTCTTCTTAAAGTTAAGCGGTCTCGTCATAATTTAAGCTTACTCTACCATTAACTAAGCGGTCTAATTATTATTTAATCTTACCCATCCAAATACTAAGGGGTCTCGTAATAATTTAAGCTACTCTTACCAATACTAAGCGGTCTCATCATAATTAAGGCTAGCTCTTCGAAAACCTAAGCGCTCTCATTATAATTTACGCTAAAACTAAGGATAAAGTAAGCGGTTTATTCAAAATTTAGCTTACTCCTCATAAAAATAAGTGGTTATTCATAGCTAATGTTTACTGTTCCTGAAAATAAGTGTTCTCATAATAACTTTCCTTCCTCTTCCAAATAATAAGCGGTTTCATCATAATTTAAGCTTACTCTTCAAGCATCTAAGCGGTCACAACATATTTTAATTTTCTTCTTCCAAAAACTATGAGACCTCATCATAATTTAAGCTCACTCTTCCAAAAACTAAGTGGTCTCAAAGTAATTTTGGCTTACTGTTCCAAACACTAAGCGGTCTCGTCATAATTTAACTTTACTCTTTCAAAAACAAAGCCGTATCAACATAATTAAACTTTCTATTTCAAAAAATATGTGGTCTCATAATAATTAAAGCTTTCTCTTAGAAAAACTAAGCGGTCACATCATAATATAAGCAGGAGTGATATGTATATATATGTGTGTTGTTTCCTGATCATTTACCTGATGATGGCGCGAGCCGAAACCGGTCGTTAGATTAAATATTCTCTGTGGAAATAACGAAGTGCTTACTTATTTTGTCATTATGGCTTTCCACGAAGTCCGGCCAAATACCATTGAATTTNCTTATCATAATTTAAGCTTAATTTTCCAAAACATAAGCCGTCTCATCTTAATTTAAGCTTACTCTTCCAAATACTAAGCGATCTCATCATAATTAACGCTGACTCTTCGAAAAAACTAAGCATACTCATTTTAATTTAAACTTACTCTTCCAGAAACTAAGCGGTCTTATCTTAATTTAAGGTTACTCTTTGAAAAACCAAGAATTGACATCATTATTTATGCTTACTCTTCCAAACACTAAGCGGTCTCATCACAATTTATGAATACCCTTTATAATATTAACCGGTCTTATCATAGTTCACGTTTTTTCCAAAAACTAAGCAATCTCATCCTAATTTAAGCTCACTCTTCCAGAAACTTAGTGGTCTCATCATAATTTAAGCTTACTCTTTCAAAAACTAAGAGGTCTAATCACAATTTATGCTTACCCTTCCAAGAACTAAGAGATCTCATCATAAATTAAGCTTCATCTTACAAAAACTAAGGGGTCTTATCTTAGTTTAATCTTACTCATCCAAAAAATCAGCGGTCGCATCATAATTTAAGCATTCTCTTCCAAGAACTAAGCGGTCTCATCATAATATTAGTTTTTAAAAAATTATGCGGTCTCGTCATAATTTAGGCTTACTCTTCGAAAAACTAAGTGGTCTCATCTTAATTTAAGTTTACTCTTCCAAATACTTAGAGGTCTCATCATAATTATCGCTAACTCTTCCAAAAATATGCAAAAATCATCTTAATTTAAATTTACTCTTCCAGAAACTAAAGGGTCTCATTTCATAAACTGACAATTATCATCAAAATTTAAGCTTACTCTTCCCAAAACCAAGCGGTCTCATCTCCATTTTTGCTTACCCTTACATAAACCAAGCGGTCTTATCATATTTTAATCTTCATCTTACAAAAAACAAGAGATATCATCTTGGTTTAAAGAGTAAGCTAAACACTAAGCGGTCACATCATAATTTAAGCTTTCTCTTTTAAAACTTAAGCGGTCTCATCATAATTAATGCTTACTCTTTCAAGAACTTAGCGGTCTCATCATGATAAAGGCTAACTCTTACAGAAACTAAGCGGTCTTATCATAATTAATGCTTACTATTACATAAGGTAGGCGGTCTCATCATCATAAAACTTACTCTCCCTAAAACTAAGCGGTCTTATCGTAAAGTAAGCTTATTCCTCGAATAACTATGCAATCGTATCATTACTTAAGTTTACTCTTCGAAAATAAAGCGGTCTTGCAATAATATAAGCTCTTTCAAATCGATGCGGTCTCATCATAGTTTAAGGTTCATCTTCCAAAAAGTAAGGGATCTCATCGTAAGTCAGGATTTGTCTTCCATAAACTAAGCAGTCTCATCTCATTTTAAGTTTACATTACCAAAAACTGTGCGGTCTCGTCATAATTTAAGCTTACTCTTCTTAAAGTTAAGCGGTCTCATCATACTTTATACTTTGTCTACCAAAACCTAAGCTGTCATATCATAATGTAAGCTTATTTTTCTTAATACTTAGCGGTCTTTTCATCATTAAACGTTAGTCTTTCAAAACCTAAGCGGATAATGTTAGCTTAGTCTTCAAAAAAACTAAGCCCTCTCATTATAATTTAAGCTTACCATTCCAAGAAATAAGCTCATTCATTATAAGTTTATCTTATTCTTCCAAAAACTTAGCCGTCCTGTCATAATTTAAGTTTACTCTTCCAAGAAATAAGCGGTATTATCATAATTTTAGCTTAGTCTAACAAAATGTAAGCTGTTTTATCATAATGTAAGTTCACTTTTCTTAAAACTAAGCGGTCTTATCATCATTAAATCTTACTCTTATAAAAAGTAAGCGGAGTTATATTAATTATAGCTTAGTCTTCAAAGAATTTAGCCCTCTCATCATAATATAAGCTTAATCTTCCAAAAATTAAGCTGAATCATCATAATTTATGCTTATTCTTCCAAAAACCTAGCGGTCCTCTCATAATTTAAGTTTACTCTTCCAAAAAATAAGCGGTTTCATCAAAATTTAACCTTAACCTTCAAAATATTGTGCGTTTTCATCATAACTAAAGCTTAATCTCCAAACACTTAGTGGTCTCGTTATAATTTAGGCTAACTATTCAAGAAATAATCCGTCTTATCTTAATTAATGCTAACTCTTCAAAAATGTAAGTGGTATCATCATAATTTACACTTACTCTTGCTGCAACAAAGCGGTCTCATCTTAATTTAAGCCTACTCTTCCAGAAACTAAGCGATCTGATCATAATTTAAGTTTATTCTTCTTAAAGTTAAGCTATTTCATCATAATTTAAGCTTAGTCTACGATAAACTAAGCGGTCTCATCATAATGTAAGCTTACTCTTCGAAAAAGTAAGCAGTCTTGTTATCATTTAACCTTACCCTTAAGAAACTAAGCGGTATTGTGATAATAGCTTACTCTTCAAAAAACTAAGCGGTCTCATCATAATTAAGACTAACTCTTCGAAAAACTAAGCACTCTGATTATAATTTAGGCTAAGACATCAAAAACTAAGCGATTTAGTCATAATTTTAGCTTACTCTTCCAGATGTTTACTGTTCCAAAAAGTAAGCGGTCTCATGATAATTTAACATTCATCTTCCAAATACTAAGCGGTCACATCATAATTTAACTTTACTCTTCCAAAAGATAAGCGGTCTCGTCATAATTTAACTTTACTCTTCCAAAAACAAAGCGGTCTCATCATAAGTAAACTTTCTATTTCAAAAAATATGTGGTCTCATAATAATTAAAGCTTTCTCTTAGAAAAACTAAGCGGTCACATCATAATATAAGCAGGAGTTATGCTCATTCATTATAATTTCAGCTTATTCTTCCAAAAACCTAGCGGTCCTGTCATACTTTAACTTAACACTTCCAAAAACTAAGCGGTCTTATCATAATTAAGGTATACTCTTACTAAAACCAAGCGCTCTCAGCATAATATATGCTAAAACTTCAAAAAACTAAGTTGTCTCATCATAATTTAGGCTAACTCCTCAGGAAGCTAAAACGTCTCATAATAACTATTGCTTACGCTTCCAGAAACTAAGCAGTTTCGTGTTAATTTATCCTTACTCTTCCAAATACAATGCGGTTTCATCATAATTAAACCTTACTCTTGGAAAAACTAAGCGGCCTCATCTTAATTTAAGCCTAGGTTTCCAAAGACTAAGCGGTCTCATCAGAATTATTGCTTATTCTTCCAAGAACTAAGTGGTCTCATCACAAGTAAGCTTTCTCTTTCAAAGAAAAAACAAGAGTCATAATAATTAAGGCATTCTCTTCCAAAAACTAAGCGGTTTCATCATGATTTAAGCTGAGCCTTCCAGAAACTAGGCGGTCTCATCATCAATAAGGATTTCTCTTCCCAAAACTTAGGTGTCTCATAATAATTTAAGATTTCTCTTCCAAAAGCTAAGCGGTCTCATCATAATTTAAGCTTACTCTTCCAAAAATTAAGCATTATGAACATAATTTAAGCTTATCCTTCGAAAAAGTAAGTGGTCTTATCTTAATTTAGTGAGTAAGTAAATAATAAGTTTCTTCCTCTCTTTGCCTAAATTTTCATCAAGCATCAAAATTTATATATCAAAATCAACGTATCTCTTTCTCTTTGTCTAATTGAAATAACTTCTATGAGATATATAAAATTATTTCAAGGCAGAAAATAAAATTAATCATTACGTCTGCTTATGATTTCTCTAATCTCAAATTCTCAAATTTACATGTTCTAGATGTACGTATTTTTTATTACTTTGATTGGATATCTTATACTTAATGCATTTTCAGAGTTCTATTATTAAATTACCTTAAAACAGATTCCTTAAAAAATCTAGTATGAATATAATTAGATTACTTCGCATATGGAGTGTTGACAATTCTTCCTAAATAAAAACTCTCGAATGTTGCAATTTATTAATATAGAACTTCACTGTTAAAAAATAACATATAATGAATAAAAACTTCTTCACAATATTTCTAAACTCTCTTTTTATTGACTAAAATCTATGTCAACATTAAAATTCTCATGAAACTAAATTTATCACCAAACTAAACATGATCTGTGGATTTTAAATAATTCAGGTTAATATGCTTACATGAGACAGTACTTTGACTCTTATAACCGCTTAAATACAAAAAGAATTGATATACCTAACACACTGTCCAAAAACTAAGCGGTCGTATCATAATTAATGCTTACTCTTCCAAAATGTATGTGGTATCATCATCATTAAGGCTTTCTCTTTCCAAAACTTAAAAATTGTCATAAATATTTCAGCTTGCTCTACCAAAAAACTAAGCGGTCTCATCACAAGTTGAGCTTCATCCTCCAAAAACTAAGCGGTCTCATCATAATTTAAGCTTACTCTTTAAAAAACTAAGCGGTCTCATCATAGTTAAGCTTACACTTCGAAAAACTAAGCGGTCCCAAAATACTTAAGGCATTATCTTCCAAAATCTAACCGGTCTCATTATAATTTAAGCGTAAACTTTGAAAAACTAAGGAATTTCATCATAATTAAAGCATACTCTTCCAAAAAATAAGCGGTCACATAAAATTTAAGCTTACACTTCNAATGTAAGTACGGTATGTTTAGTTGGTTGACAAATTCCTTATTTGTAGAATTGGTTAATTAGATAAGATTAAAAGTAGTTTATTGCTTCACGTAGGTCCTGCTACCATATCGTGATTAATTGAATTTTTTTCATCTGTCTTGTGGTACGGAATAGAGAAAAATGTGTCTTTTAAATACTTTTGTGTCTGTTTTAGTCATGGCTGTGATCTTACGAAAGCTACAAAGGTATTAGTTATAATGAATTAATTAAGGTTCCTTCTTATTCAGTGTTGCAAAAAGTGTTACTCGTAGAGTCATTGTGCCTCACATACGTGTAATAGTTCCTCTAACAGCATTCTGTCTCAGTGCATAAGCCAAGGGCAAACTACCTAACTCCTCATCTTGCATAGTAAGCCTCACTACTAATGGAATTCTACAGAAAGTGTTACTTGTAGAATCATTGTGCTCCACTAAGTTGGAATTGTACCTCTTACAGCATTCTGTCTCAGTACATAAACCAAGGGCAAACTACCTCACTGCTGATCTTTCATAGGAAGCCTCACTCCGTTTTCGATGATGCGAAAAGTGTACCTGTGTATAATTATGTCTCTCATATGTGGAATCGTTATGCGAATAGCATTCTGTCTCAGTGAGTAAATCAATGGCAAAGTACCTCACTCCACACTTTCCTAGTCGCCTCAATCCCCTCTCCATAGCTCTATGTAGATGATGGTTGAGGTATTAGGTTCAAACCAGCCTTCGACTGTACAGACAGTTTATTTCTCTGATGTTTTTCACTTACTGAACTAATGTTTTGATATATCCTAAGCGTTGAATATCGTTGGATGCGGAATATTCAAAGAATTAACCAAACGATTCAATTTACCCAATTATTCGAGCAACAGTTACGAACTTCAGGTAATGGAACGTTTGAGAAATAAATCAAGACTTTCAAATCCAAATATTAACCTCTGAATCTACTGAATACACCAATTCCTTTATAATTTCTTTTTCTAGATACTTTATTGATTGGTCGACTGCCGTACTTAAGGTATGTTGGTAAAGTCTTCAGCTTAAAGTGTAATTTCTTCTTGGACCAAATCAATTGAAGACAAAATGAGGATGATTAGGCACAATGAGAAGTGACGTACCAAACCCTTGGTTTACTTTTTACCCTTAAATCGACCGATGAAGGATACATTCTCCTCTTATATTTAAACACTAAAAAGTGAATCGCCTTTCAAGAAAATTAACGTAATTCGAACATCATTTATCTACACGGAGGAAAATACAATGAAAATCGTTCATAAAGTATGTTACATAACGCCATTACAATTTAAATAGCAATTCTGTGAATAAATTTCTTGAGAAATACATCAAAAACAACCATATTCTTTTTTTGTAACATGCAAAAGTAGCGTAGATAGGTGGTGTTATATTTAAACCTTAAGAAGGGCTGCTTATATTATTCTAAATCTACACAAAATTAACAGATAATAGTTCAGAGTTTTACGATATAGCAGATAAAATAATGCCGATTTCCATATACCTGAGGATAGCATGTATTTATGTAGTAAATTTGGCATTTATCATTCATATATTTCTTATCATAGAGTAATTTATATGTCAGGGTTCAAGGGATTTGTAATTGCGACAAAAGGTCCCGATCGTGAGATTAAGTTTCTGAACTCAACTGTAAGAAAAGAAGTAAAATAATTAGTGTAAAAGTTTACTTATACAGAATACTTAATTATAACATGGCTTAATTTTTAAATTTTAATTTAAAATACTACTAATTTGCCATTTAAAGAAAGCTCCGATAAATGATTATTTTGATTCAAATAAACTTTCTATTGATTCACAAACTGATATTAAACTATGAAGAATGTAAAAATATCCCCGTTTTTATGTAAATCAACTTTATAACAAGCATAATGTATGAAGTCTGCAGTTCATTCTAAGAATTACAAAAAAATCGAGTTATCATTAAAGTATAATGATATTATGATAAACAGATTATAGTTGATAGTTGCAATGTCGTTAGTTAAATTGTAGGACAAAATTAAGCAATTGAAACTGAATTCGTTGCATACAACATAATTGGGTATAACATGCGATTCATTAAATTCTTGCATAGCATAAATCAATAACAATGCAAATTCATATTTAAGGGTACTTATGTAATGAAAAATTCAATTGAAGTTTATGATAGAAACAATTTTATGGCAACAAGTAGTTGATGTTGTTGAAACAATTACCATAAATTTAATTTTGAAGAAGAGTCAGGCCTGTGGTATTTATCTACATTGTAGTTTTTATAAAATTTAAAGCTTTTTTGTTGTTTGTTGCGAAATTTCTTAGTCTTATCTTATTATTAGTCGCTTGCAGAACCGAAAATTTTTCACTTAAGTTCAAGTTACGAGTGACTTTAAATTATCGAAAGTGCAATTGCTAGAAAGAATAGTGTCCAAAATGACACTAAACCAAGATTTAATGTTCCAATTTTGTTCTACAAAGAGAGACAGAAATACTTTTAAATACTTACAATAAAAGCTTTTATGAAGCGAAGAGAATTAATGACAAAGTTTCTCGATAAAGGAATCAGGAAAAGATTGGTAAAATTCTTGATATGGAGTGTTTTGCTATATGGGTGTGAAACGAGGACATTACGAAAGAGAACATGAAAAGATTGGAGGCATTTGAGATGTGGGTGAGGCGTAGAATGGAGAAGGTGAGCTGGGTGGATAGAAAAACAAACAAAGAGGTGCTAGAAATGGTTGGGGAGGAAAGGGTNCATGACTGTTAGATCACACATATTTAATATTTACATTAATTTACATAACATTTTTTAGATATTTTAGTGTTTATTTAAAAATATAAGTTTTTATATATTCGCGGCTACAAAAAACAAAAGACTGTTATTAGCGCATGGACTCAATGAATTTATTTTATATTTATAATTGATGATATTTTATCATAAAAATCCACTGTGATAAAAAAGTACTCTCTTTAGACAATATACCGCCGTTTTAAGTATAACAGAGGTTCCAATTTAATTCCCAAATTAAGAAATCGATGTTACGAATTCCCTATTGCCCAAGTACGCAAGCTACTATGTTATGTTGCAAATAAAAATAGTTATGTGGTGTACAGTGATGGAACACGTTATTTACAACTTAATTTCATAACGAATTCTGAAGCATTAGACGACAAACGTTATCGGTATCGCACAAATATCTTTAGAATTCAAGTACTCTTGCTATCGTGCTGACAAATTTTATGTACTTTACTCATAAAAACATGATAATTCTTGTGTTTACATAGGACTATTTTTGTCGCAATTACAAATCCCTTGAACCCTGACATATAAATTACTCTATGATATATCGAATATATCGAGAAACTTTGTTATTAATTCTCTTCTCTTCATAAAAGCTTTTATTGTAAGTATTTAAAAGTATTTCTGTCTCTCTTTGTAGAACAAAATTGGAACATTAAATCTTGGTTTAGTGTCATTTTGGACACTATTCTTTCTAGCAATTGCACTTTCGATAATTTAAAGTCACTCGTAACTTAAACTTAAGTGAAAAATTTTCGGTTCTGCAAGCGACTAATAATAAGATAAGACTAAGAAATTTCGCAACAAACAACAAAAAAGCTTTAAATTTTATAAAAACTACAATGCAGATAAATACCACAGGCCTGACTCTTCTTCAAAATTAAATTTATGGTAATTGTTTCAACAACATCAACTACTTGTTGCCATAAAATTGTTTCTATCATAAACTTCAATTGAATTTTTCATTACATAAGTACCCTTAAATACAAATTTGCATTGTTATTGATTTATGCTATGCAAGAATTTAATGAATCGCATGTAATACCCAATTATGTTGTATGCAACGAATTCAGTTTCAATTGCTTAATTTTGTCCTACAATTTAACTAACGACATTGCATCTATCAACTATAATCTTTTATCATAATATCATTATACTCTAATGATAACTCGATTTTTTTGTAATTCTTAAAATAAACTGCAGACTTCATACATTATGCTTGTTATAAAGTTGATTTACATAAAAACGGGGATATTTTTACATTCTTCATAGTTTAATATCAGTTTGTGAATCAATAGAAAGTTTATTTGAATCAAAATAATCATTTATCGGAGCTTTCTTTAAATGGCAAATTAGTAGTATTTTAAATTAAAATTTAAAAATTAAGCAATGTTATGTTTAAGTATTCTGTATAAGTAAACTTTTACACTAATTATTTTACTTCTTTTCTTACAGTTGAGTTCAGAAACTTAATCTCACGATCGGGACCTTTTGTCGCAATTACAAATCCCTTGAACCCTGACATATAAATTACTCTATGATAAGAAATATATGAATGATAAATGCCAAATTTACTACATAAATACATGCTATCCTCAGGTATATGGAAATCGGCATTATTTTATCTGCTATATCGTAAAACTCTGAACTATTATCTGTTAATTTTGTGTAGATTTAGAATAATATAAGCAGCCCTTCTTAAGGTTTAAATATAACACCACCTATCTACGCTACTTTTGCATGTTACAAAAAAAGAATATGGTTGTTTTTGATGTATTTCTCAAGAAATTTATTCACAGAATTGCTATTTAAATTGTAATGGCGTTATGTAACATACTTTATGAACGATTTTCATTGTATTTTCCTCCGTGTAGATAAATGATGTTCGAATTACGTTAATTTTCTTGAAAGGCGATTCACTTTTTAGTGTTTAAATATAAGAGGAGAATGTATCCTTCATCGGTCGATTTAAGGGTAAAAAGTAAACCAAGGGTTTGGTACGTCACTTCTCATTGTGCCTAATCATCCTCATTTTGTCTTCAATTGATTTGGTCCAAGAAGAAATTACACTTTAAGCTGAAGACTTTACCAACATACCTTAAGTACGGCAGTCGACCAATCAATAAAGTATCTAGAAAAAGAAATTATAAAGGAATTGGTGTATTCAGTAGATTCAGAGGTTAATATTTGGATTTGAAAGTCTTGATTTATTTCTCAAACGTTCCATTACCTGAAGTTCGTAACTGTTGCTCGAATAATTGGGTAAATTGAATCGTTTGGTTAATTCTTTGAATATTCCGCATCCAACGATATTCAACGCTTAGGATATATCAAAACATTAGTTCAGTAAGTGAAAAACATCAGAGAAATAAACTGTCTGTACAGTCGAAGGCTGGTTTGAACCTAATACCTCAACCATCATCTACATAGAGCTATGGAGAGGGGATTGAGGCGACTAGGAAAGTGTGGAGTGAGGTACTTTGCCATTGATTTACTCACTGAGACAGAATGCTATTCGCATAACGATTCCACATATGAGAGACATAATTATACACAGGTACACTTTTCGCATCATCGAAAACGGAGTGAGGCTTCCTATGAAAGATCAGCAGTGAGGTAGTTTGCCCTTGGTTTATGTACTGAGACAGAATGCTGTAAGAGGTACAATTCCAACTTAGTGGAGCACAATGATTCTACAAGTAACACTTTCTGTAGAATTCCATTAGTAGTGAGGCTTACTATGCAAGATGAGGAGTTAGGTAGTTTGCCCTTGGCTTATGCACTGAGACAGAATGCTGTTAGAGGAACTATTACACGTATGTGAGGCACAATGACTCTACGAGTAACACTTTTTGCAACACTGAATAAGAAGGAACCTTAATTAATTCATTATAACTAATACCTTTGTAGCTTTCGTAAGATCACAGCCATGACTAAAACAGACACAAAAGTATTTAAAAGACACATTTTTCTCTATTCCGTACCACAAGACAGATGAAAAAAATTCAATTAATCACGATATGGTAGCAGGACCTACGTGAAGCAATAAACTACTTTTAATCTTATCTAATTAACCAATTCTACAAATAAGGAATTTGTCAACCAACTAAACATACCGTACTTACATTCAGTTCTTCAGTACCTGCCGGTAAATGAATCGTGCACGATAAATTCCCCTCAACTTCAGCATGAATCCAATTTGTACCACCCCAGGGCTTCGAATACTTGAAGATCAATTCAACACAAACTATGAATCACCCATTTATTCAGAGAAATCAGTGGATGCAGACTTGAGTAATACTGTCTACAACATTTACCTCTTTCTGTATCCAAATCGATGTCGTAATTGTGGCACAAACACACACAAGAAAGAGGAGACACAATTACAGTCACTTTAAACAAACCCACCTCACAACCACAGCAAATTATCGGCACAAGAAAGTAACTCAACTTGAGATCGCCATTGGAAACACGTTCTCAAGGCAACCACGTGGGATTACGTGTGCCTTTGGAGCGCCTTTGCGGAATTCCGATTCTCTTCCAGAGACTGACGTACGTATTAGGTTTGTCAGAGGAAGTATGTCATGTCAGGTGACCGAAATTTCCGGTTCTCGAAATGGCGGCTACTTCTGAAAACGGTGTGCTACGTTTTCTTGCGAGTGTAATTTGAATTTTCAAGAAATCGGACGGAAGAGTTCAGATTGAAATATTCGAAAGGGAAGTGTGTTCTTAACATAAAATCGACTCATTTTGTGATCAAGTGTTGTGAAAATGTGTTCCGGAAAGAATAGTGCTTCGTTGTCTGTGATCTATAGCCTTTCTTCATTCTTACTTCAATTAACATTCAATAACATTTCTCATCGCTCATTGTGATAAATTTGAGGAAAGTCATTATAGCCACAAAAAATAGTCTGCTGATATAGTTCAATTATCCCGTTTGTGTGAATTAAGTACTGTATCTCTTTCATTAGCACGATAGCGTTGATACTTGAATACTCCGGGGATTGTGTTAAATCGCTCGTGTTTTTCGGTACTTACTTTCGGTTACACTTCTTCCTACGTTATAAATATAAGCTGTGAATAAAATAATCCATCATTTCAAGGCATATTTTTCTGTTTTATTGCAAAAATACATTATAGCTTACGTACTTGGGCAATAGGGAATTCGTAACATCGATTTCTTAATTTGGGAATTAAATTGGAACCTCTGTTATACTTAAAACGGCGGTATATTGTCTA
>KZ308715.1:227953-465598 GCA_000376725.2 Ladona fulva | reverse complement strand
AAATGTAGTTTTCTTAAAGCCATTTGTCAACGCAGTGAGTTTTAAAATATATGAATAAGAACGAAAAGAGGCGACAAATATATTTGTTTGGGACGTCTCAGGGCTACCGACGGACAAACAAAGTATGGGTAACTAAGCTGGGATGGAATGCTTTAGAGAAGAATGTAATTATCCTCAAATAAACCATTCTAACGCATCTGAAAACTATTCGAGATGTGTAATGTTTTATAATTTTATATTTACATAATACGGATTGCATAAAACGAAAAAGATGTTCAAATTAAACGTTATTTACAAGTGGAATTAAGGTGATGCCTCTTTAACTTCAATGGGTTCAATGGATGATCTTGTAGGAATGATTGCTACTATATAAATTTTGTTATGGAATTTCAATTGCACATTACTGAGAAAAAACACTTTGATTCTATCATTCGAAGGTTTAACCCCGTTCCTAGAGCGTTGTGACCAACTTCATTCATAAACATATAGAGTTTAGTGAATTTCTACACGGTGTATTACGTAGAACGACGACTGTCCAACTATTAAAATACCATTTATGTTGGCAGACAAGGGCGTAGCAAGGGTTTGTCAGAGCAGTGGAGTAAGCACTGCATTGCCTGCAAGCAGGAATACAACCGCCCAAAATCATATCAAAATAGAAACTGATTTATTTTAACGTGAATACCCTGCGAATCTGCAGCTGTATTTGTATGGCATAACTGCGAGAGGCCATTTCCTCGCACGCTTTCGTATATTGTTGGCTCTGTTCTCATGGGGGTTCGAGCCCCCAAAACCACTTCCTCAGCTACACCTCTGTTCGTAGTAACTCTCTTTAATTCCTGCTTCTTCCGGGCTTTTTCAGCTTACGCGAGTTTCAAAGCGATGAACCCCAAATGGGAAATAAATATTCGAGTATAATCAATACATATTAATCAAGCAATATATCGTTATGAATGATTTAATAGATTACCATTTTTCTATTCTAAGTGAAAAGATTTGGGAAAGGAAAAGAAACGAATTTTTAAGTGAGGGACAAATGTAGCCGTAAAAATTCGTTCCACAAATACGAAAACAAAGCACATCCCTAGAAACAATGATCCGAATTAAACATTTTTCATCCCTGATAGTTTAAAATTCCACCATTTCATAACAAATAGTTTAACTTATACTCTTACAACGAAGAGAAGAGGGGTTGAAAATTGGTGTTCGTTCCATCAGTAACATTTCACCTATGAAAAGAACTATTCCAGGAACTCTTAAATATTTTAAACATAATTTCACGTTCGAATCTACACAAATATTTCCTGGGCGGTATATTCACGGTGCCCTCTTCGCAACAGAAACTGCAATATTTTGGGCGTAACAAACAGTTTCCTTTTTCGGGATTAGTTTCACCCTCGTATTTATTTGTTTATATTTTTTTCGCTGCGAAGACCGGAAATTACGCCCCGCGATACGTCGCAGGATAATACGGGCTAAAACCTTCGGCCCAATTCCTCACGCCGTTATTCCTTTCATTCTTTTCACTTATCCTGCCTTCCCTATGACTGCACATAATCCTGCGAGCGTGCGCGGCATACACGGCCGACCTTTCCTTTTCACCCCCAATCAAATCGAGTCGCAGTTCTGCTGCGCCTACTCTTTGGGCGCACATCACTCGAAAATATGATAACTCGTAATGACGGGGTTCGTTGGTGTACTATGAATGGCTCTACGGTCCACTTAACCCTTTTCATCGAAGTTCGGAATAGTCCGCGTGCTGACGCCGAATCGTTAAGAAGTATTCGAGTGATAATGGGCGAAACGGGCCGTAATTAATGATTTTCGACTTGATCGGGGTCTGTGTGCTTACAAGGTGTTGCTACAAGCGAGACATTGAATTTCAAGTACATTTTGATGACATTCATTTGATGCCAACTTCAGCATTGCGGCCGCTCTGGTGGGAAAGCAAAGCTGCAGTCGGTTGTTTAGATTTGGCCCCAACCCAATCTCGACGATTACAAAATATAATGCAGTTTTTGACGATGAATATGACGCAACAAACATTTCACATCCGGTAATTCATATTGATTACATTCACTGCATTACACAACAACATGCCTGATGACTTTCAAATTGCGGGCTTTTCTCCTTTAAATTATATGTAAACAATAACAACCTCCATTATAGTTGTTTGTAATAACTTTCGAAATGCTTGAAAGTGCAAAATTCAATTTTATTCGATAGCCCATCCATCCACCTAAAGTAATTCATCGAGCATGGCATTTCTATAGTTATAATATAATTGTTCCATTATTATAATATTATTTATATCTATAGTAATCGTGTAACTTTTCTATAATTATAATATAATTTTTCTATGATTATAAAATTTTTTGTCATTATGATTGCGAAGCGCTCAGCGTACGAACCTTTCGACAAACGAGCATTTTTCTCACTACATATTGACCTCTAAATACGAACTTGATTTCGAGTTACGAACAAAAAAAAGAGCCGAATAGATATGATGGAAAACTGGGTTAGAAACTTTTCGAATTACGCACCACGGACTAGAACGGATAAGCCAAAGTCATCAAAGAAATCTTGATTCAGTACATTACTTATCTTCAGTGATTTGTTATATCTAACATTAGTCAGTTATATTTTCATTGGAAACTTATAGAAGTTTATAAAATCATCCGATTCTCACTCAATATCGTTAGTAACATTCTTTTAAATGTAGCGTACAGAGGCACCATTTGTTTACCCTCTATACACGACATATTGTATTCATTCATGATCACATGCAGTACGGATTCTCTTATTGATATCATAATACGGTTGGAATATATAACATTTGCAGTCTCGTGGATTAGAACTATCTTACCTGGAATTATACTATAATTATATCCCATCATATAAAATGGGATTACTATTGTTATTTAATGGATAAATGGTGAAAATCGGCGAGCGAAAATATGGGACTTGAAGTACTTGAAGAATGAGAGATGAATGCCTCCAACACTCTTTACAACTACATTAAAAGGACTTGGACATAGAGCCATAAAGGTTTAAAATAGGTTGAATGTTTGGGCGTCTTGTAGATGACACCATTATCCTGGAATGGAATCCAAAGGGGAATTCATATGCGATAGATATAAAAGCTTATCGTAAGAGTAAACATCGACTAAAATGTAGTTTTCTTAAAGCCATTTGTCAACGCAGTGAGTTTTAAAATATATGAATAAGAACGAAAAGAGGCGACAAATATATTTGTTTGGGACGTCTCAGGGCTACCGACGGACAAACAAAGTATGGGTAACTAAGCTGGGATGGAATGCTTTAGAGAAGAATGTAATTATCCTCAAATAAACCATTCTAACGCATCTGAAAACTATTCGAGAAATGTGTCCTGCCTGTCTTAAACTACGGATGAACACACAAAAATAACCCAGCATCTAAATCCCACGCAGGTAAGCGTGGAGAGCCGTACGTTTTGTTCGAACAGCCAAAAAAGAAGAGCTATCGTTATCGTTGCCATATTTTTCTGGTAAATTAAACGGCATATTCGAAATAACTCCACGGCAATAGAATATTAATAAAATTGCAATTTGCAATAAAATTGAACATACAAAATTAATTTCCAAGAATAATTCAGAAATTGCATTCATTATTCATTACTGAGAAAAAACACTTTGATTCTATCATTCGAAGGTTTAACCCCGTTCCTAGAGCGTTGTGACCAACTTCATTCATAAACATATAGAGTTTAGTGAATTTCTACACGGTGTATTACGTAGAACGACGACTGTCCAACTATTAAAATACCATTTATGTTGGCAGACAAGGGCGTAGCAAGGGTTTGTCAGAGCAGTGGAGTAAGCACTGCATTGCCTGCAAGCAGGAATACAACCGCCCAAAATCATATCAAAATAGAAACTGATTTATTTTAACGTGAATACCCTGCGAATCTGCAGCTGTATTTGTATGGCATAACTGCGAGAGGCCATTTCCTCGCACGCTTTCGTATATTGTTGGCTCTGTTCTCATGGGGGTTCGAGCCCCCAAAACCACTTCCTCAGCTACACCTCTGTTCGTAGTAACTCTCTTTAATTCCTGCTTCTTCCGGGCTTTTTCAGCTTACGCGAGTTTCAAAGCGATGAACCCCAAATGGGAAATAAATATTCGAGTATAATCAATACATATTAATCAAGCAATATATCGTTATGAATGATTTAATAGATTACCATTTTTCTATTCTAAGTGAAAAGATTTGGGAAAGGAAAAGAAACGAATTTTTAAGTGAGGGACAAATGTAGCCGTAAAAATTCGTTCCACAAATACGAAAACAAAGCACATCCCTAGAAACAATGATCCGAATTAAACATTTTTCATCCCTGATAGTTTAAAATTCCACCATTTCATAACAAATAGTTTAACTTATACTCTTACAACGAAGAGAAGAGGGGTTGAAAATTGGTGTTCGTTCCATCAGTAACATTTCACCTATGAAAAGAACTATTCCAGGAACTCTTAAATATTTTAAACATAATTTCACGTTCGAATCTACACAAATATTTCCTGGGCGGTATATTCACGGTGCCCTCTTCGCAACAGAAACTGCAATATTTTGGGCGTAACAAACAGTTTCCTTTTTCGGGATTAGTTTCACCCTCGTATTTATTTGTTTATATTTTTTTCGCTGCGAAGACCGGAAATTACGCCCCGCGATACGTCGCAGGATAATACGGGCTAAAACCTTCGGCCCAATTCCTCACGCCGTTATTCCTTTCATTCTTTTCACTTATCCTGCCTTCCCTATGACTGCACATAATCCTGCGAGCGTGCGCGGCATACACGGCCGACCTTTCCTTTTCACCCCCAATCAAATCGAGTCGCAGTTCTGCTGCGCCTACTCTTTGGGCGCACATCACTCGAAAATATGATAACTCGTAATGACGGGGTTCGTTGGTGTACTATGAATGGCTCTACGGTCCACTTAACCCTTTTCATCGAAGTTCGGAATAGTCCGCGTGCTGACGCCGAATCGTTAAGAAGTATTCGAGTGATAATGGGCGAAACGGGCCGTAATTAATGATTTTCGACTTGATCGGGGTCTGTGTGCTTACAAGGTGTTGCTACAAGCGAGACATTGAATTTCAAGTACATTTTGATGACATTCATTTGATNGACTATGTTCTCGACGTGCTTTCCCCATTTAAGGTTCTCGGTTAGCTTGACACCTAGATATTTGCATTCGGTCACAGCAACAATGTTTTCGTTGTTAAGGGAGTAGCAATGCTGTATTATAGACTTTCTCCTGGAGAACTTGATATGCTTACATTTACTAACATTAATTTCCATCCCGTTTACTTTAGTCCACTCGGCTAATTGATTCAAGTCATTTTGTAGAAGTTCGCGATCCTGAGCCTCCGTATACGCCTATACCTCCGTTATTATCTGGTTGATATTTTATTTCAGAACGTAAGAAGTGCTCCTTGTTTCCCGCTGGTAAACGGAGAGCTCATTTTGAGACACTATATCTCAAAACGCACTCCACCAACCGAGAAAAATACTAGAATATTAAAATGCTTCTTTTTTACTCGAAAAGTTTAAGGATATTTTCATGACACGATAAAAATTAGTTATCGATCTTGTAAAACAACTTTGTATCAGTAATGGATGGATGTAGGAAAGTTAACTTGATTACTCGTTATGAAACCCTCAATAAGACTTTTCACAAGATGTAAAGTACAACTTAGCGGTTTATTTTATATTAATTTATACTTAACAGAGCGTTTAAGAACCCAGAAATGTGTAAGAAACCTACGGGGGTTGCCAGAGCAAATCCTGAATGCTCCCAAGTAGTTCCTACAAGCAAGTTGAGGATATCTCAAGGGTTTCATACGTTTTCTACTAAAAAAAACGTTTAAGGGTCGGAATTCCATTTGAGAGACATTCCTAATTTTACCTTTAGTTTTACGTAAAAGGTAACGATCACAACGTTCCAAAGATAAATGGAAGTGAAAAATATAATGAATGGGACCCAGGGCATTGCATAATAACACTGAGTAAAGTACCCCTCTACTTCCTTACAAAGCATCCTGCAAACGATATATTTGACTTGGCGTGATAGTTTTGATGTTAGATCTTCCCGGAAAGTGAAATACCTGGGTTTGAGTCCTGGTTGCTCACTAATTTTCACCTCAAAGGCGCACGGCTATACGTATAAAGTATTTACGCTGGACTTCAGGTGGTATTCCACTGTTTTTATTTAGTGACTAATCTACTCACATCGGAGGTACTAAAGTGAAAGCTGTAGATCAGTATCATAACAAACCGCAATCACCAGCGAAGGCTTTAAAAGAAAGATCAATTTTAGACGCTGAATTGAGGATGAAACGCTAGAAAACAGGAATGTCCAACGAAAAACAGATCCGATAGTGACACGAAGTATGACTTTAGAGATTCAGCATCGCTGCAACGGAGCGGACAATCTGCAAATGATTGACGCGGCCACGCAAGGCGGTGCACCCACGGCGTCCAAATTCACGTCAATTACAGCGATGACGTCATCTGGAGAAACCCCCTGAATCGCATTAATAGATCCCTGGTGACCGCACCTGAGCTTCAATGGCCGCTTTCTCAATCATCTCCTTTTATTCCCTCTTGGAGGCACATAAATATGGCCGTCAGAAGAGCACCAGGTGTTGGACAGACGACGGTTTGATGCGACTACACAAGCGCAGATATCTGCGACATGCCGACAATTTACGCGTCAATTTAAAATGATTCACGCGCGGGGGAACTCTCCGAATTTCGCTCTCCGAAATAAAATTCCCCGAAATTTAAAAATTTAGAGGTGAAAACCAAAATTATTTAAGCCCGAGAGCAAAACTTGAGTAAAATTCAAGAGGCCACTGAAATTAAAAGAGCAGGTAGTATAGGTAGGCCACATCCTAGCAAGTCGCATTAAAAATAGAAATTTAAAATTTTAATATTTAATTTCTATAAATCAACGTCCACTTCAACGAGTAGAAAAAACTGATTTTTTTCAGCATTTCAAGGAACGGTGCCAACACAAACTTGAAAAAATGTCATCAAATCACACTTTTTAGGCAGTAGGATCTACGGATTCTAGAGATAGCTAATTGAATCTAACGTGAAATATCAAACAGAAATCCTCCGCTTTTGGAGCCAGGCGATCCATGAAACGCAGCGACTGTTGATATCCGATTCCAAATTTACGTTTCGGTAACATAATAAATACGTCAGAGAGGGCACTCATTCACGGCAAATGACGGCCACCAAAGTTTAACGAAGTAAAGGCGATCTGAATAATTCGGAAGCGTGAAAACAATTTTGAGTGGTCGGCTGTGAACGGCGCCCTTTGTGTTCGCGCGGCATTAAACTCTCCGAAAAACAGACCCGAATGCAAACGCTCTCCCAAAACTAATATTCATTACCATCAATCAAAGGATCCTTTTCAAAAGTCCATAACACTGCGGCCGCGGAGCGATTGCTTTCTTTTGGGCTTCCGCCGATGACTACATTTCGGATTCGGAATCCAAGATTAGAAACAAGAGCGCGGCTGTTTCGTGATGCGAGTTGACCCAAAGTAACGAAAGCAAGGGAGTTTAAACAAGCGTTCGGAAAGGGGCACCGCGAGCTGACAGCCGGTGCCGGCGGAAAAATCAGCGCGGGAAGCTTTTAACGGAGACACGGACGCCGTGTTGGGAGGAATGTTTATTGATACGCGCGCGGAGTCTTGTCGGAAGATGTTGTGGAGGGAAAAGGCCCCGGGAAAGGAATGGGGAGCGTGAAATGTTATTCATAGTTTAAGCCCCGCCCACTCCATCGCCGCTGGGAAAAATCCATCCCCCTAGCATCGCTCTAAATCTATTTCGAACCCTCCGTTACCACCTTTACAGCGAGGAGGCCAACAGACCGCCCCCCGCACATGCCCCGGTGGGCATATTTTTATGCATTAATTCAACAATATGCGGCCAGCTGCAGATGTTCAATGGGACGGCACAAGAGGGGAGGTGATGACGGGCGAAATGGGTGGTCGGGTGATTAGGGGTTGGGACGAGGGAAAGGATTAAGGAACTTGCGCGAGGGAAGTAATGCATGGGGAGTGGATGAGGAGAGCTCCTGAGATAGAGAGGAGTGAATGAAGAAGTGGGATGGGCGCAAAAGCAAATAGAGGTCCGAGGGAAGCGATATGTCATCGGCCGCTGTTACAAGTCCACACGCACACAACAATGAGAAGGGGAGAGGGGTAGAAATCTACAGTTAAGGGATGGCGTCGTGAATGGGAGTTGCACTGAGGAAGGAGGCGCTGGTGGATGGAGAGCTTCCTGTAAATTATTGCCCATCGGGATGACGAGAGGGTACCCGAGGAACGAAAAGATGTCTACACGAAAGCAGAAGAGACCGCAGTGGGTCTGAGGAGTTGACAAAGCAGTTAGAGCTGCCAAATCGTTACACAAATACATATATCTATATTGTATGCATTATATTCATATTTCAAACATTGCATAAATATTTATACTACCTCTGTTAGTAATCTTAATCGATAGGATAATTTTCAAATATCCACAAACCTACACTCAAACCTGTCTTCTTTGGCACATACACTTTGACACATCAGATGAAAACCAGCGGCAACGTAAACCAAGCGGTCGTAACAGAATAAATTAAATGTTTATATGAGAGAACGCAAGAGTTATTATTAAATTTCGAAAGATAAGATGCACATATTGAACAATTATACCAAGGGATCTTAGGCGACGCATTATAATACAGTAAGGGGAAACAACGTGGAAACTGACTAAAATGATTTCAAAATGAGTTCAGATTCGAGTAGGGAAAGGCAGCTCATAATATAAATAATTGTTTGTAGTTTGTGGCGTTGTCAAGTTACCTTACCCTTACCTTACCCTTAGGGTGAAGCAAGGGTAAGGTCAAGTTACCTTACCCTTGCTTCACAGCAAAATTACCAAAATCAAACACTAAAATATGCAGTCCTAAAGACGTTAATTAATTCATATAATATAAACACCCAACATGCCAACTCATCCATATTTTTCCTTCTTCATTATAAACCCTTCCGTAGTGTCACATTTTCCCACAGAAATATAGAATAGCATTTAAATCCACTTGAGGAATTTTCCGCTAAACTTGCTAGCATTCGCTACATGATATTTTTCCACGTGATGACGAAATTTCCACCGGAACCATAGGAAATTTTCTGAATTGACAGCGCTGAAAACGGTCGCCGGGCGTTTGTTACTAGTGTGGGCTGTGATTTTTTCAAGGGGCAATACAGTGGTCGGGAAAAAGGAGATACGGCAGGCAGTCACAAAGAAAACGATTAACGAACTGAAAAGGTAGTGAGTAAAAAAGGCCGTTGGAAATGCACGTCCTGCGCCCCTTCTCGGTTTTCTCAGCAGGGCAAATAGCAGTCCATGGAAAGACGAGGCAAAGGTGGGCGTGGCCGGAGTCCGGGATTCGCACCCCGGAGAAGAATGTAGAGGATAAACACTCCGCCCACTTCTGCGACGACGCAGCTGCGAAGTTGGATGAAGGATGGGAAAGGGCCTTCAAAGTGGTCCCAAGACCCCAAATCCAATTATCATTAACACCGGGTTGTTTGGAGCACAAAGGGTTGGCGGGATTTTTTGGGAGATGTAATCGGGTTGGCCGAGACCATGGCCGTCGGTGTTTTAGGGGAAACAAGCCACGACGGGAAAAATTAAGGAGTTTTCCGAAACTATGGAACTTAATGAAGCGTTTAGGAAGAAATAAATGGATTGATCGTAGCTACGGAGCGGAGTGACCCTTACATGGCTGACCCCAGGGAAATTAACCTGTATTTGCGCGTCTATGAAGATTTTTAACAAGGGATTTATCAAGGCGCGTTAACGGTGACCTGATGAGATATTTACTAAGTTCTGAATATGACTTGCGAATTTGCTATAAAAGATATTCTTTCAAATTTAAATGGAACGAAAATGTATATTCTGTGGCATAGAATGAAGAAAATTCAATGATTTCAGCAAAGTTAATCATAGGAAACAACTTATAGCTTGTTAGGATGATCTATCATCTAAATTTTAAGACTAATCAAGAGTAGCACACGTTATTTATATTTTTAGACTGAATTGATACGTTCCAAACAGAGCAAAAAGATAGGTCGTAGACAGGGTTCCCTCTATGCTATATGGATGGCCTCGCAATACTTTATTTTCCGTCTGAGGGCGCATGACGTTTGTCCTAGGTTTTCATGAGTCGCGAATATCTTTAATATTTTCGTAGACAAGCCACTGATACAAAAATTTGCGGTCCAGGTGTGGAGTCCCAGTTTAATAGATTTCTTAAGAGTCGATATTTTATTGCCAAGTATTCTAGTGCTAATAAATACTGAGCATATTAGTTAATTTTATGTTAAACACTTTTTTAGAAGTAATTATGAATAAAAAGTTTCCTAATTTGACTAATCGCAACCATAAATTATCTCCTATGGTAGAGACTATACTTTTATGAGTGAATATGACTGTAATTTTTATAGTTTAGTTTATTTTTGGTTTATATAATTTATATTCTTTTAGTTTTTAATTTTAAAATTACAATAATTGGAGTAATATTATTGAAAAAACCTTGAGAAGTCTTTGTATCAAAATTTATTTTAATAAACACCAACTAAATCTCTTGATAAGGAAAATGTCCTAAAAATGAACATTTTTGGAACATTTGTACAGAAGCCAGCACGTATTCCAGCCCTGACCGCCGATTCATCTCGGGCCGACCCTGTGTAGTACAATTCGGCCACCTTCACTGACTTTCTTGAGAAAGCTAACACTGCGTTTAATAAGCCATACGTTGATCCTCGCCGCCTCCTGGTTACCAACATATGCCATCGGAGTATTCCAGTCCTCGAGGAGCGAAGGAGAACGTCGCATTAGATTAATTACAATTTCCTTCTCCGTGAAGACGGTCGCGCCGTCAGAGATACGGGATCCGCCGTTTAAGAGACAGAAGAGAATCGCACGGCGAAGTTGGCGGATCGTTTTCAAAGAGATTGCACCGCTTTCCATCCTCAGGGTCCGGATTTCGTTCTCGAGAGCGCCTCGAAGGGAAAAAGGAGCTGAAACTCCGCCCGGGCGTACAGCGCCGCGAGAAAGACGAACTTGTCTCGCAAATCTCTTTATATTTTTCTCCGTTTCCCGCACAAGGCACTGCATTCCGCATTCGTTAATAAGTTCCCGGAGGAGGTTCGCCTGACATAACTTTTTCAGGGTTCGTAATATTTCGACCTCTTCCCGACCGCGGGAGGTTATCTCTTGAAACTCATTCCAAGGACGACGTCTCTCGGAATATCTCATTTCGGTCTTTGTCTCCGAAGAAATGCATTCGAGGCGTTTGTGTCTCGCCGACGCTTTTAGTGCGCTTCGCCTCCATTGCCTACAAGGAGCGCACCTGAGAGAGTGGCAGTTTCCATGGAAACGAAGGTCTTTTGGAGGGAATTAGTGAATTAACGAGGGCTTGCGATTACAAAGGACGAAGTGAAGACGGGGAAGCAGGTGGGAAGGCGAGGACGTGGTTATGATTATGGAGGAATTGGAGAAATGACGAGCGCTAAAAAGTAAGAGCGGCAAATTGCGCGGACGAAGAGTAAAACGTAAGAGGGTTGAAGAGGTTCGGGCAGTTTACAGCGGCGGAATGAGCTCGAGAACTTCCTTGAGGCCATCTTAAAAGTGTCAGAAACGGAGCACTTGGAACCCCCTAGAAAGCAACACTAAATTTATCTCGATAATTTCAATTACAAGTATTAATCGCAACCAAATTGTTACTGTCATTAACGACGAAGATAAGAAATGAGATATATTTGTTAGTAGCTTAAACTTTTAGTAAGTACTGAAATTGGCTCATGGATAACCAAGTGGGCATCGCGTTTGACTTCGGTGAAAGCGGTCCCGGGTTCGATTACTGGTAGAAGCCTACGTAGAAAATAACCTCAGGCAGTTCTAACAATATTACTACTTATTTTTTGTTTACTTATATCCCAATGCCCCCACAAACATTAATTTTCTGGATGATTACAGTGGAGGGCTACAAACAGTAGCGAAGGATGAACATACACGACCATTAGTGGTTAGTGGCTAGCACGCTAACCCCTTCGCCGCCGGTAAATACTACATTCATTAATGATAAAACAGGAATTTATTATCTGAGGCATCTCTATTAGTTTGCCAAGTGAATATCGGCAATTTTGTCCGGATAAAAAAAGATTATGAAAATGTTTATTTGAAATAAATCACAAAATATTGCTAGCATAGGATTGCATCTAGCCAAAATAATTCAATGGTATCTTCAAAGGCACCATCGAACCGCTTCGAAAGCCAGGTGACTATGGAAGAACAAATTGTTTCCATTCTTAACTCAGAGGGCTTTGTATCAATTTATATATTATATTTTATTTGGACAATATTTGGTATGGATTCACTTTACATGGCATTTATACGTAAGGCATAACAGTATCTTTTAGTAGCTTACGTCAATTTGACTCAGTCAGAGGTAAACATTTTGACATTTGAAAGACTGAGAGGAGTCCCAGTTAATGTAGAGGCACGTAATCAATCGGGCTGGTTTTATCCGAGACGAAAGAGAAAGTCGACAATTAAGCCAGAGCGTTAGCAATGCCGCGCTAATACTCAATGATTGACGCGAACATTGTCGAAATACCAATCGAAAGGGAAGAATTAACAATTTGAGACGGCGGCTGCCGAAGGATTGCCACGCATCTGATGACGATTCACGGGACGTCTATTATTAGAACATTAGCATATGCATATCTAAAAAACTCGTTGTTTCATAAAATGAAGGAGTAAACATTTTCGTATCGACTCCTACCAAGACTGCTTAAGTAATATCATAACAGACAGGAATGCCATGACATGGCGAGGAGGATGTTCAAACTTTAAGTACGTGTCCCTGGCGAATTAAAACTCTTCTTGGGGCAAAGAGAAGGAAAAATGTTTTTCTGCTCCTACATCCATTTCGGATCGTGTAATGGAAAGGGGGTGTGTTGCAAACAACGGCTTAGCGAAGATGCAACGAACGGAAGCAGGGATCGGAGGCATTGGGATTGCCTCTTCCTGTTGCTGAGTCACGCAATGTAATAGCGCAGTTGGGATTAGGGAGGATTGGGGAAGGAATGGCATTAAGGTGTGGGCGAGGCTTCTGGAATCTCCGTAGTCTGGGGTGAGTTCGTATTCAACATGGTGATTGCCTGTAGGAATAAGATAGGGGAGATAAAGCATTTTCGGCTGTCAGGGTCGTGGGAAGAAAGGCAAGTTGGAGGAAGCATTGCAGAATTATTGTAAGATGGGATTTGAGGGTGTGCGCTAAGAATTGAATAGAAAAGGATGAAACGGTGCGTTAACAAGAGAATCCGAAGTGGCGTTGACGAGATTTTCAATGCCGGATTGAGATGAGATACTAAATCTTCAGCGATGGGTTACGTGACAATAAGCTGCAGTGAAAGCGGATTTTTATAAACCACCGTGCTATGTCAATTAATAGGTGAGAACGGATCTTATCCATTGATGTCAACGCTTAAAGCTCAGTGCGAAGATAACCATGCCTTATCCGAATGCTAAAATTGCTTTCATGTAAGTTCTTTTTTCTTAATGTACAAAGGTTATTTGCACTAAATCAGTACTAACTTGCATGTACTGTACTGTACCCCCCAGCCACACGCCGAAAGGCGGCTTGCAGGGTACTTATGTAGATGTACTGTAGAGGCACAGCAAAGGGATCGGTTCAGGGTTAAACCCCAATGAGGGTTATATTCTTTAAGTAAGATATCACAACCTGTTTCTCCAATCTCGGAAAGATGAATTAAATTGAAACAACAGCATAAATCTCCTCGATTTATTTCCAATTAATTTTTTAAGGGAAATTTTTTGAACATTTCTTGTAAGATGTAGCGTTCATGATTATCCCGGCTCCTGTGAGGTAGGCATATTTTAGTTTTGCCATCTTTCTCGAAAACTCCCAAAGATCCTCCCCTGGATACGCCACTTATGTACTGTATTTATCGACTTTTTGGTAAATTACTCAGACCACGATAATGAAAATCAGCCACACAAAAAAAAATAAATAAAAATAAACTAAGATTCTTAGTAACAATGTTTTAGCAGTAGTTCTGCCAAAGAAATAATGGAGAAAACTTTACTAATTATGAGTAACGAGCAGCAGATAAATTATACATGCATAAAAACGAATGTTAATTTGCATTTCCAAACGTCACAATATTCTTCTTATGATTGAAGTAGTCGAAAAACACTATACACTATGAGGATTTAAAAGGATGCGATGAGAGAGAATTCGGATCTAGAACTGCAATTTGGCATTTTCGCTGATCCGGATATTTTCGGTTCGGATTACTTACTTACTTTCGGAAAACTTACGGTTCGATAACTTGCTTCAAACCAGCATTGAAGGAGTTAACTCAGAAAAACGACGTTCTTATTAGCTTCGCAAGAGGAAAGTTACTCATCATAAAGAATGAATTTCCTCAATGCTTCAACCCTTCAAGACCTAGTGTCCATGAGCTACGCGCCCAAAACTAAAAACCGCGCCTCGGGTCTCCAACTTCAGGATGGTTAATGCTTCGAGGAGCACAACGTTAATTTCATTCCATTGTATTTATCACGAATGCTTTTTTTCTCGGAATTAAAATTTTACTCAAGTTCTCCAGAACCATAATCCAGATTTTCACGCCTTTGCTGAAATTGTACCTCTCAAAACTTCGACAAAAAAGTCCCAACGGACCTATTCGACAACTAGCAAACCGACTATGCAAATTTTCTCACTGCGCATTTCATTTCTTTCTTAGTCTCACGGCAACCATAACGATTAATTCAGAGAGATTTCCACTACAACCTCGATTTTATTCGAGAAACTTGAGTAAAATTCAAGAGGCCACTGAAATTAAAAGAGCAGGTAGTATAGGTAGGCCACATCCTAGCAAGTCGCAAACGGGACTTGACTTCATCAAAACGGGATTATATTTTCGCACAATATTAAATATGGGATTAACGTGAGGAAATTTGAGTTATTTAGTAAATGGTCATTCTATCTTCACCGGAGAGAAAGTAAATATACTATCGGATTTTTTTTATTGTGGATACCCAAGTTTGCAGTTAAATGAAAACTAAAGAAGTGATTGCACAGAAAAATAATTAAACCAAATTTTAGCGCTATCATTCTGCGTTTAACCAAATNTAAAATGTAGTTTTCTTAAAGCCATTTGTCAACGCAGTGAGTTTTAAAATATATGAATAAGAACGAAAAGAGGCGACAAATATATTTGTTTGGGACGTCTCAGGGCTACCGACGGACAAACAAAGTATGGGTAACTAAGCTGGGATGGAATGCTTTAGAGAAGAATGTAATTATCCTCAAATAAACCATTCTAACGCATCTGAAAACTATTCGAGAAATGTGTCCTGCCTGTCTTAAACTACGGATGAACACACAAAAATAACCCAGCATCTAAATCCCACGCAGGTAAGCGTGGAGAGCCGTACGTTTTGTTCGAACAGCCAAAAAAGAAGAGCTATCGTTATCGTTGCCATATTTTTCTGGTAAATTAAACGGCATATTCGAAATAACTCCACGGCAATAGAATATTAATAAAATTGCAATTTGCAATAAAATTGAACATACAAAATTAATTTCCAAGAATAATTCAGAAATTGCATTCATTATTCCGTTTAATAAATAGAAATTAAGGACAGAAACCACGATAACTATTCTGAAAAACGTTTAGTATAGATACATTTTAAAAGATTTACTCTTTCATTTTAATCAGGCAACATCTTTGAACGATTGACGATACAATTTGTTATGCATCAAATCTTGTTGATAAATTAAAGAACAAGTCTGAAAAATCAATATACCTAAAGCAAAGATCTTTAAAATGGTATGTTCTTTGCAATGTATTATATGGTAGCTTACCTGTGCGGTTCATAAGACGGATATAGCATTTAACGAATTTAAAATGATAATATCTTGTTGATTATTTCAAAAATATTTGCGAAAATCTTTTGCTTTGAAGTACACAACCGTGAACATTGAGGAAAACTGCACTTAAAAGATGGAGTGTAATATAAAAAAAAAGAGTCAGGAGCAAAATTTTAAGCTAGATTCAGTTACTCCTTTGCTTGATAAAGAACTAAAGCCCTGAACACTTATCAGCGACGTAATAATGCATTAGGATATGTTTATAGGCATTTGCAATATATTAACGATTATATACCGCGCTTTTGTACAACATTTTAGAATTCTTTTCTTATATTCACATCTCCTGGTGAGTTGTTACGTGACCCATTAACTCCATTCTGCGGAAAACGAAACGAAACAACAATATATAACAGGGTTAGAGAAGCATTTGCTAAGACAGCCCATCAATAAATCGTTTCAAAGCGAAATATTAGACTAATTTTCATTGTTTCAAGAAAACGTAACGAAAAATAGTACATGGTAATCAAATGAATGGAAAAATTATTTTCTAACTGCAAAGTACGTGTAGTCTGGAACCCTTGCAAGCATTTCATTTCATAAATTACAGAGGAAGAAAAACGCCTATATTTTGGAGAAGAAATAAGGCGCAGAAATATAGATTGTCGTCGGATATTGCTTACATAATTCTTAAAAAGAAGGAAGGGCCACAGATTTATCCGACCGCCGTTAAACCGAGCAAATAAATGATTCAAAATGGACGCGGAAAATGCGGAGAGGGACCCCCCAATATTTCGAGGAATCAGCGCGTGAAAAGGGGATTATAAGTTGTCTCGCCGGAAATAAATCAGGGAAATTTCAAAGAGTGTACTCTTTTATTTTCAGGCTCCCGGTGTGTCTAAAGCAGTCCGTTTCAATCAAGCGCCCGGAACGAATTCCTGCGCTGCAAAAGTAGGTTTGAGAAAGAGAGGATGGCACCTCCAAAGGGAGAAAGCGCGTTGAGTATAGCAAAAGGAATAAAAGGCCAGGATATGGAACGTTTTGGAATACAAAAGGAAAGGCCGAATCGTTGACCTTTATTCTGGGGGATTAACCCGTAGGATCAGTTGGGCACGGCGCGGGGATGGTTGAAAGGGAAGGGACGAGCTATTGAATTGGAGACGAGAGATGGATTTAGGAAGGATATGCTCGGGAAATATTTAATGGAATACGACGAATGGGGAGACGAATACAAATAAATAAAGCATCCTATAGTATAATAAATGCCCTGTGTTCTCTTGTTGTGTTGCATGCATATTTGCGAGGGTAAGCTTGAACATCCCTCGTCGACAAAGTTTTGTAAACAAGAAGTGTATTCAGAACTTGTTATTACTCACCCGTTCGAGTACATTATAGCAAATGCAAATAACCAATCCATTTCGCGATGTTCCCAATTAACCTAGTTTTCGCAAAGTATGATTTCTTCTGCTCAGAGAAATCGTCAATACCAAGGGCGCTCAAATACCCCTTAACCCCCACAATGCTGAGGGGCGATACTTAAGGCCCTACATACGCGCTGGTACCCTGGGACCATGTATAAATGCGGGTTGTCTTCCATAATCTTCGTAACCTAACGGACAATTGGAATATGTTTTCTTAGTTTCCGCTATAATCGACCGCTACTATTTTCTCCGTGTTTGGACACTTTGCTGGCGATCTCTTCAAAATACATCGCTGATTGCAGAATTTACCGGGTACACTTCCCTTGAATGCCACGGAGGTCGTCGTTATACAACAGGAAACTGATAATGTAATTTTAAAATGAGCGAAGGGAATTTTGGTAGCTATTGAATATTCGTTATTCTTATTTCAGATAGCTAAAATTTTAACGGTAACAACGAATTTTTTTCGGATTTCCGTTGAGTAAACCTCGAATTGGAATCGTTGCCAAGAACCGATTGCTTTATTATTTATGATTTCCTCCTTTTTCAGGACAAATTGAAATATATCTGCTTGTTTCTCCTACAGCTTATGTCGGCTTATATTATTATTAGCCATAAAAGAACCCAATAACCGAAAAAGGGAACACAAATAAGCAGATCTGGCCTTCCATCGTATTTTTCTTCCTCAATTCGAACTTGTTCACTATTTATTCAAATTTTTCTCGTTCTGCGAGTGATGAAATGTTCATGATAAATTTGAAATGAAAATTGCCTATAAATACGACGACTTACATTAAAAATAAGAAAAATATTTAATGAGCTTGAGTTTAATATTTAACGGGTTAATATTTATGAGTTAGTATGAGAAAATTAAAAGATTCAACTGTTTTATGAGGCATTGTTGACATATTATAATATTTAAACAAGAAAATTATTAAAGGCATGAAATATCATGACCCCACCTCTATTTAAAAGGACGTGTGTTTTACGCAATCAAAAAGGCTATGATGATGAAGCTTGTTAAGTATATAACATAGTAATTCAATAACAACATCAAAATTAATTACTCTGAAATTTGAGGCCCAATTGAAATGTTCTGAATGAAAAAAGTTCACCTAATCATACTCAACCAGCTGTGATTGTTTTTCAACAAAAAGAAACTAAAGGAATTTGTTGAATCATTTTATTTTGTTAAAAAATAATACATATATGCGCTCGATTTATAGTAAAGAAAAAATTGAGTGTAAAACACCATGGTACCCAAAACGGACAAATTTGCATTTACCTCTACCCTGATGCTTGTGTGAGAGCACAAAGCATATCTGCGCAAGCGCGAGAAAGGTTGTTAGTGATCGAGTGTCCGCTAATTAGATAAGAGACCATGCACAAGAGTAACCGGAAGTGCGATATGAAATGCTAAGCTGATGATATCCGCGAGGATATCCTGGATATATAAAAGATAAAACATGAAACACATTAAGCAGGAAGTAAATCAAAGTCTATACGAAGGAAACTATAGGTAGTAAAAGTAAACGACCTTCTTCAGCCCATTAACCGAAACGATCCTCTCGATTCAAATAGAATGCGGCGCAGCTCGGAGTGGAAGTCTTAGAGGTTCGTAAACGATCGTTCAGGAGTGACATAAAAATTCGTGACTTCAGATTCGGTGAAAGAGTAAACTTATCTCGCCAAAGCCGAAAGAGAAAAATAAGAAAATAAAAAGCGATACCCACATTTGAACTATTCAGCTCGCTATGAAAATCAATATATTTGAACTACAAACCGCCATATCGTAGTAAAATGTGAAGGTATATCTTCCAAGGAACTCCCGAAGCCGGCAAAACTCTCCTAACAAGTTGCTTCGAGCGGATAATGATAAGTTGCATCGAAAGACGACGGTTTGTACAAACATTAACTCCTTGCTAGTCACACCATCGGTTATGAATTACACCGAAACGGAAAAATGAATCCGCACATATGATAGCATAATAGAAATGCCTTTTTCTACACGAAGGAAGAGAAGTAAAAGTGGCAGAACGAAAAACTATAAGCGATTAAGAATCAATCCATTCCTTATCGTTTACTTAAGACGGGGAAATGAAATAAAATATATATCCTATGCTAAATGTAACTGCGACTTTTAAAACGAAACCTAGGAGCTAAATTGAGAAAATTTTAAGAAAAAATAGCATTGTAACCCAAGCTTAAAGTAATTCTAATTTTTAGTTACAGGATATATTGAATCTTTTAAATAATTATTAAATTTAAAAAATAATTTTGAAATAACCCATACATTTCAGGAGAAAGAAGACACGTTTGAAACTTGAGAAAAATTTTCTTGCACGGATAACTGTCCTTTTTCCAAAATCCTACATTTATGTGTCTATAAGTATTAATAAGGATCATGGCGTTATATAGATTATGAATAGACAAATACCTTTATGGTATAATTAGCCACCCACATTATCTAGATACCGTATTTATTAGCGATGGTCACGAGCGTTTGATGTGATGTTTAGAACAGCTTAACTAAAAGGCAAACCTTACTCGTAACGAGTTATTTTGCTTTTTAACATGAAAATGAAATATTTTCCCGGGGTTACAAATGTAACAAAGCCATAGACCATTTGCCTTGAGTAAGGCATTAAAATGCAGCGTGCGTAAAGAATTAAAAATACATTTACAGTTCTTATACTAAAATAAACATATAATATTCTGATTATACTAAAATAAACATATAATATTTGATCGGCCGAAATAGAATAACAAAGATATATCTCCGTTTATTTTTTCGTTTATTATTCCGAAAACTTCNCGACATCAATCAAAAGCAAACTCGAACGACCATTTTAAATTTACAAAGCCACTAATTTAATTTATGTTTTGGTTTGAAGCGTAAGTTTTTCGTATAATATCTTCAAAGACTATGGTGAATCGGAGGTCGTTTTGTCATAACCTCGCCGTATGAGTAAAAAAGTAATGATAACAACAATAATTTACATTCCTGAGTTTCTTCTAAAGTAATCCCTTGCGATGGTCGGAAATAAAGGTCAGAGAAATAAAACTTCACTTTGTAAATTCTACTTGTAAAATTTATTTACACCTGATGATGTTGCACCGCAACAAAACCCGGGTCGAAAATAAATCTTACGAGAAGAATTTGCAAAATGAACTTTTATTTATCTGATCATATGAAGAAATTCCACCAAATAACGCCATAAAACATTAATTTTAAGAAATTAGGGTAGTGATGACCTTAACAGGGGAAATTTCACGCTACAACTCTCAGAAAGCGCTACACTCTCAAAAATACGGTTTACAAAAAGGAGGCAAAATTTCGAGCCTTTTAAATATCAAAGATAATAAAGAGTTGTATAAAAGCAGCGGAGCATTCAGGAAGAAACCAAAGGAGGGGAACCCATGTTGAAAAAAACATCGGTTTTATGCCTCATTCACTCCATACGAAAGAATTAAAAATACATTTACAGTTCTTATACTAAAATAAACATATAATATTCTGAATTTGATCGGCCTAAATAGCCATATACCATTTGCCTTGAGTAAGGCATTAAAATGCAGCGTGCGTACTGATGCATACATGAATTTCCGAAGTTATTTCCAGAGCAACTAGAACGACGACTTTTGCACTCGCTTACGAGAAACGGATCGGCGTAACGTAAACTTGCTTCAAAGGTAAAAATATTCTTGATAAACTTTTGAAAAATTGTTTGAAATGAGTAGCAAGCACATTCAAAAGTCACACAGTAATTAATTCTGTTAAATCAATGCAGTCAACGATAGATCGAACGATCATCATTAGAGTAACGCACTCCAACCTCATTAAAAATTCTGCGGATTTTAATAATTCGCCCTTCAATTAGTAAAAAATTACAGTTTGCAAATACACTGAACTCCATACTTCAGAGGGCGAGGCGAACGACCCAGGCGACATCAATCAAAAGCAAACTCGAACGACCATTTTAAATTTACAAAGCCACTAATTTAATTTATGTTTTGGTTTGAAGCGTAAGTTTTTCGTATAATATCTTCAAAGACTATGGTGAATCGGAGGTCGTTTTGTCATAACCTCGCCGTATGAGTAAAAAAGTAATGATAACAACAATAATTTACATTCCTGAGTTTCTTCTAAAGTAATCCCTTGCAATGGTCGGAAATAAAGGTCAGAGAAATAAAACTTCACTTTGTAAATTCTACTTGTAAAATTTATTTACACCTGATGATGTTGCACCGCAACAAAACCTGTCGTAAATAAATCTCACATGTGGAATTTACGAAGTGAGGTTCTATTTGTAAAGATCTTTACAGAAGAGATGCACATGAAGTTATTTTTTACCCACAAATAATATTTATTTCGCAAAAATACATTAAAAATGTGAATATCCAACCCGATCGGAACGCTTTTTTGGTATGCCATTGGAGAACCATACATTGAGTGAAATATTCTTGGTAAAATACCTCTTGTAGGAACCTTCTCTACAACATTCGCTGTATTTGATAGTTATAATTTTATGTATCGAACATCTTCTATTTAGATATTAAAAATAGATCAATATTACCATTTAACTAAATATTTTTTCACCTCATTATTTAATCTCGAAGTCCTTTATATTCAAACACCTCTGGTTCTTTTGAAGAATAATGAAATTGGTAACACTTGATTTATGCTGGTTATTTTCAATTCTGGGCTCCGATCAATTAAGCTTTTAAATCGCTATTGATATAGAATGTGCTTGAAACATTATGCTAGAATATGCTTGATTGAATTCCCGAAAATTGAAATAAACACATTACAAAGATATGTGAGAGAAAATGAAAAAAGGAAAGAAAGTTTTATAGGTAAGCTAAAAATAGCAAACGTTTATTGTGAACAGGGATATTCAGTTACTAGCTTAAGNTAATTAAGAGTTAAAAAAATTTAAAAAATTAATTAATTACCAATTAATCCAATCACTAACCCTCAACGTTTTGCAGTACACAATCACAAAGTTATAGGCGATGAACATTCAACTTTTTGACACAAAAATTACAATTACCTGTACAAGCTTTCATTTCTTTCATAAAGGAAAAATAGCCAATAGGAATGTAAATTAGGTTTGGAAGTCTCAGTGAACATCGCCTTTATCATAGACGAACTCAATCATAACCATTCAATTAGTTCAGATTGCACACGCTGAATGCCTTTAAATGCAAACATGTTTCACAGTAAAACTACTCGGTTCTAGATTTACAAAAATTGACTCCCCAAACGCAATGTAGTTATGCCCTTCAAAATAGAGCTCTTAAACACCATGCACTTCTACAGAACAAATGTAAAATTCCGTTTTGTTTTCACCTCATTCTGAACAACGCTCCCGAACGAAAAGAAAAACCGAAAACGCAACGTATCTCATTTTCCCTTCTGCATACATCATTCAAATTTTTATTCCGTGACTTAGCGTCAGTCCATGCCGACAATACCAGTGGTCCCTCAGCCGTTTGGAAATAACAGTCCCGTATCATGCAACATTCATAAAGCAGCGGCACGAGAAGGGAGAGACGCTACATAACAAAAGCGAGCGAAAGAATCGTGGAGCACCCGAAGGAGTGGACAGGGATGAATTACGGATAAAAAGAGAGAGATCCTGGAAATGGGCCGCCTTTTCCGAATCCTCGGAATAGCTTCCGACGGCGGACAAGAAAGGGAAGATAAGCTAAGGGGAGAGGAAAAAGAAATGTTAGACGGCGTACGACGTCATCAATGTCATCCTCCCTTCCGACCGGAAGTGACGTAGCCTATCCATTCCGCAGTGGCTGAAGGAGAGGGCATTTCGCAGCGAATGATGGAGGTCCGATGCGTGGGAAAGAGCGTTGGCCGCGCGCATCATTTGCCCAAGAGAGCTTTCGGAGGGGAGACGGTCAAATGGGGGCCATTCTGCGAGGCCCGTTTTACTGCGGCAAAACCGAGCGACGGAATGGAGATTGCGATTGGGGGAGGAGGCTGATTGCGATCATAGGATGTGGAGACAGTTTTCTGTTTTTATCTCGAGTATTGGATGGAAGGAGTATTGGATGAAAAAAGAGCGAGTCGCACGAAGTGGTCCATGGAAGCCATTTAACGCTCGGGCGCCGGAATCACGAAGTCCTCATCAAAGGAAAGTGTCCCCCAGAAGCGCACGGAAAACATGGGAATGAGTCTGGAAACTTTCTGAATGAATATTACGGCTGAAGACGATGTGGAAATGGGCGGAAAAAACAGCGGGGGACTTCTTTTAATGAAAATTCGACGGTTGTTTTGACATTATCGCGAACGAAAAATAGCGAGTATTTTCGCTGCGCCTTACTGTTCCTGTACAATTTGAAAATAGCTAAATCTCCGATTCTTCAAACTGAGGTTTCCAAATTACGGATTTCCCTTGCCAGAATACCAGATAATTACTCTAGATTTCGCTAGCCATTCTGAGGTTAACAGCAAACCGAATTTAACAAGTCTGGATGATAATCACGATAAGAAAACATTTAGTAAAAAAATACATCAGAGATGAGCTTCAATAACAGAAGCAATTCACACGCACTGCTATATAGATGTGCTATAACAAGAAACGCAATCATACAGTCACGTAGCTATAATCATGGTAGCGCCAATGGGACTGGCAAAACTTAGCTCATTAATGCGATAGTATACGAAGAGTTTATCCAAAAGGAAAATAGGCTTCTACAATTTCATCCCTTCAACAGCGGCATTGTTTACCTACGTACATAATTGACCAAAATAAACCCAGTCTTAGGAAGAATTTTGAAAGCTGAGCACAAAATTCCACCAGGATTTATCTTCTAAGAACCTTAAGATCGTGCTCTAATATCCTTGTATTACGGTCGGAAGAATCAGCAATTTATAAATAAGGCATTCCTGGAATATCCCTCACATAAAATAAAAATAGAGGACCCGCCAAACAACTTTGTTGACTACTAGATTCTACAGGGCATAACACCGCTCTCGCCTTTCACGGAAAATGTCTCTTCGACTTTACGACAGCTACACACTCGAATGGCTGCGGCACTCAACGAAGGGTATCGCCTATTTCCATGGCGGACGACAAAACAGGCACGTCTTGCGGAAATCGCTTCTCGGACACGCCGCAATCTCGCAGTCGTTGCATTCTTTCCACGGTGACGCAGCACGTTCGGAATCACGTAGACACGCGGACGTTAAAATCTCTAAAGATACAGCGACGCTTATCGCTACGAGGGCATGAGCGATAAGGGTGGAAACGATACGCCTACTCAATCATAGATGAAGGAGCACTGAAAAGAATGCTGCAGGAAAGGGGCATAATACAGGATAGCATAGGACGAGATAGAGGAAAGAGACTAGAATATTAGTAACGAAAGGTTTGGCCGTCAGTTTACGAGTGTGCATTTAACTAAATAAATTATAAAAAATAATATAATTCCAATAAATATTGTAAGATAAGAAATCAGTCATTAATTAAACGTATAAAAGAGTTATTTTTAACTGACTGATGGTTATGCCAGATAGTTTTCATCTAATATAGCAATCATACAAAAGCGAAACATAAAAGGTAACCCTAAAATTTCAAACATCATACATTTATAATACTGAATTATTATGATAAATTTGAAAGGTTACAATGCTTATCCGTAAGAGTAAATAAATGGAATAATGAATTAATTAACCCTTATTTAACCTAATCCATGGAGTTGCCATTTACTCAGGCCTCGAGGTTTGGGAAATTAGAAGTGTTTAAGGTAAAATATGCTCAATCCTCGCGTCAAAATATGTATAGCAGCCTAAAATATAAATTCAAAACTTTGAGCATCATGAGGACGTTCAAAGCAGATACTGATTTTAAATTTGGTTCCCATTAGTAAGGGAGGTTCCGCATTCGCCGCCCACACAAACTGCTTAAAGATGTCAGCTTCAGAGCGTCGTATCTGAAGCCAGCCCTGCAGACGATGGCACTCGTTATCAAGGGAAAAGGTAATTTCTGCAACTCGATTCCCGCAAACTATTGCGGCAAATACTACTTCGAGAGAATGGCGAACAGACAAAAGAAGTCAGGCTTATGGTTCATGTTATACATGTATTTTAAGTTGGTTGGGACTCGACTGGCGAAAAATTGAGGAGTATAAAAGTGGAGAGATTGGGGAGTGGATGAACATGGAGCTGTTGGGAGAGGGTGATGGAAACAAAGGCGAGAGGGCAAAGGAGGAAGGCGCGGTAACAGCAGTTTGATAGGGAGAACGGGGTCCAGAATGTGTTTCGGAACTGCAAAAAGACCGTATGGAAGCAAATGCGAAGAACTGCTCCTCGGCTCGGCTATTCCACTCAATGACTTCTTCGGGGGAGAGGTCTTTTTGGGAAGGAAGTGGGAAATATAGGCATATCTCTTCTTTGAAAGCCTTGCGCTATAAGAGCCTTTCCTTACGCTCGAATAAACAACACAAACTACTCGCACGGTCATACGAATGGGGCTATACATGCTAAATTATCCAACATTTTTGGATAAACACGAATCCCACTCCCCAAAACAAAATCTCTGAAGTGCAAATAGTTCCAGAATCATTTAATCTCCTGAAAGTGGGGCTCGATACCGAATTTCCTCAAAGGACTCATAAAATGCGAAATTATCTTGAATAAGATCCCGAGATACCATCATTCATTACGATATTTTGCGTTTCTTTGAATTTCATTGCTATCTTTCTCCTTTGGGTGGACTATTCTTCATTTCCAGTTGAGAAAAATATCAGCAGCTCGTTATCTTCTGCTCTCCAACCTCCACCTAGTCCCACGTCCTTATCATTGATATTGATTGCATCAATTATGTATCACTCTATTCATTAATTAACCCGAGAACCTAGCATAGGTACGAACAGAACGCCGCTTCAGGAGGCTAAGCCTCGATATTATTTTCGAATTTACTTACTGCATTCCTTAATAAAATTTCTGTTCGGTGTTGATACATCGCTTGAATAAAGTTATTACCTTTATACGAGACACTTACATCCTTATTTAAATAACAACTTATGAGTTTTACTTCTGATGCATTTCTACTTTTAGACTAGGAATTGACAAAATCTGAAGTAATTTCTTTATACGAATGCGAAGATAATTTTTAATTATTTGCTAAGTGTTATACTTCAATATAAGAATATAATAAAAAAATCATTCTTCCCATTATTATATTCATAAACATTTTAAAGGATCTTCAGTAACCGAAAATTATTCTGGTTTCAAACAATTTATTCACTCTAATTTTCGTCAATAAGGTTTAATAATGTGTGACACGAAATTGCTACTTACTACTTTCGCACAAATGTTTAGTAGCACAACGTTACCGCAACGTACCTATATATTTACATTTGAAACCTCGTTTATGATGCGGTAAATAATTGGGCAAATATATCACTGAACTGTAGATGCGGTTTGACTGGAATCCAGCCTCTGTCTCCTTATGGTAACTTAGCAAGCAAACAACAATGTTATACACCCATTCCTCTCTTGGCGCGCACTAAATGCTTACTGAACATCAAAAATACTACTAAGAATTTTCTGACCAAAGCATTTAGGGAATATGACAAGAATATCGTTATTTATCAATGTCAATCCTGCGTATAACATCATCAGCAAACTCTAAAGAAACACTGCAAAAATCTACATCGCCACAGACAGGACACCAATTGGTGCTCTTTAGATAATGAGAATGACTTCAGGTTCACTGTAGAGTAGCATCAAACTAAAGAATCACTACAAGTAACCATAAAAATAACGATGAGAAAACCTATTTCGTACTATAATACGCATTAGTGGGACTAAAAAGGTACTTTTTTTCTTCTCGTGAATAAGTGCGCGCAATTGTTAGACTCTCCACGCCTCAGATTTAAGTCCTTCACCACAGTGAAGAGCATAACCTTTAAACTCAAAATACCTTAACTTTACGCAACATTTTCAACTGAAAAGCATTCCGGTCGTTTGTGTACATTTGCCCTCGGAATATGGAATTAAGGTTGCTAGGGATATGATCCATAGGAAGGTTTCCTGCTCCGTGTATTGCCTCATTATTACCTTCAACGAGATCTCACATCACAGGGTGCGTCAATAAAAGCGTGTGCATGGTAACACAGGGGTGCAGCGTCTGCTGCGGGAGATTACGTGAGGGGCCTTTGTGCTCCGTGGTGTCAGTTCAAAAGACTCCCTTCTAAAAGCAAACATATACTATCAAAGGAACGAAAAGGAAAGACCGGAGGGAAAAGGGATCGTAAATGGGAAGCTTTAGAATGCCGCAAGTTTATAACAAGCAAATGGGCCACGTGGCCCCAATGATAATAAATGGAGCGCGGACGATTGGTTGACCCGCGCATGCGCATCTAAACAAACAATAATTTATAGTTTCTACGTTTCTCTCACAGTCACAAATTCTCGTGTAACACCAGTATAAGCCATTTTAGGGACCGCTTAAGCCAGTAGCGAGGCACTCGCCTCCGGGCGAGGCAATCAATGAGGCGCCAATGCCTGAAAACTAGTTTTATTACAATACAGCACGCGCACCTCTTATTTTTCTGATACACGACAGAATATAGCGTTTAACGTTTTAAGAAGCGATACATTAATATTATACAAATTTCTATAAACAAATGTTTGAAACTATTACCGTATTGCTACTATCTAGGATGACTTTTACGCCACCTAGCTTTACCCTAAAAGCGATTTCGCACCCAGTTATCAAGAAGTCAGTCATAGCATATGCGGTCAATTATTCAGTTTTATCAAAATTCCTACCGGTAGCGTGTATTGTAGGAATTTGTGAGAAAAGACTTCATTATCACCCCGCCTAATTTAGGATCTTATTATAATGCTAAAATGGGATACACCGAGTACGTAATGAGTAAGTCATTCGGACAGTAAACGAAGAGAGAAGTCGATAGAAAACGTGGAATGGTTAAAAGAGGAGCGAGATTCGTCGGGCATACTATGGGGCATGATTGACTGTAGATGAATGTATAAGATAGGATGTTGGAAGGAAGGAAAGACAGAAAAATAGCTGAGTTAAACAGTGAGAGGCAGGTAATCATTTGTGATAATGTTAAAAATTATGAGGGAATTCAGCAATTTGCTGGAAAAAGGACGGAGGGAAAGGGGGGGAAATTAAGCTATCCGTTCATAATTGGTTAAATACTCAACATTTACGCAGTGGTGAAATCACTTCCATAAGGAAATGAATACGAAAGTACTTCTTTGAGTGCGTCTTTAGCGAGAAGCAAACGCACGTGTACAAAAATGCGTGTCTGTAGAGAATCTCAGGCGAAATAAAGAGAGAAAAGATCGCAGGTGACGAAAAAGACAGCAACCGGACGAAGAGCGAAACGAAGTTAAAGGCAGAGCGATTTCATCGAGAAAACGAGGCTTCACAGGCACGAGGCGAACGTAGAATTGCGGAGCTGAGGAAGCAGGGGAGAAAGAAAGGGGACAATAGAGAAGAAAAACTCGAGAGATCTTTCTTTAATGAAATATACATACAGTAGTAAAGAGCAGACAGAAAGGAAATACTTGAATGGCAGAGGGCACAATGAATCGGCGAATAAAGTTTGCTGAAATCGAGTTAAGAAAGTTGCTGGGATACATTAAATCGACAAGAAAAAAGAGCTCTCTAGAAAAGTTCCTGGAAGTAAAGGTTACCTGGAAGAAGAAGAAATTCGGTAAACATTCCCTTCGAAATAAACTCATGAGGAAAATGTTAGTCCAATGCCTGAAAATCTGAGAAGAATTGAAATTACGACAAAATATATTTCATCGGGAGGTATGGAAAATCAATACATAATAGTGAAATACAAAGAAACGTGCATTAGGCAAGATTATAATGATTATTAGAGATAGTGAATTTTATTTCGTAAAACTGCACAGTATCGGCTATCATTTTTATTCCTTTTACAGATATACGCGTAAATAGAAGACAGAATATTCCGGTGATGACTTATTATTATTTTAGAATCGTTCCAATGTTAAGCTATACAATCATGTTAAGCTGTACAATACTATGCTAATTACAGCAATGCACGGATTTTGGCTGTTACAGAACACCTATCATCTTGCTACACAATACACTATTACAATACATGTTTCCTAGTCATCACAATTCACCACTACAACAAAAATATCTCCTAAGCATTCAATATTACAATTTAGCTGTGTCATTTTTAAACAAATACTTTTAGAAAGGATCGAAACAGGATGAATAATTAAGAAGAAATAATAATAAAGAAGTATGAAAATCATGATGAGTCATATTTCATAACTTATGATGCCGTTTATGATCTGTCATACTATTCCGAACTTTGTGGAAGGGCATTATAAAGAAGTGAAGATAAACTTTGTAATTTCCACTATACTGTTTTATTTAGACGACAAATTGCAACTACAACGCTATCATGATATTATGATTGCGTTGTGAACAGACCAGAGTTATGACCAGAGTTCTGTGAACAGAGTTATTTCTTCCATTCTTACTCTGTTAGAGTTGTTAATTCTTATGAATCAGAAGTCATTACTGACTGGTTAATGAATGCATTTGGTCTATTTTATTTTGAAATTGGAATAGAACGGATGGAAGCAGGATGATTAAGATAAAGTATGATAATTGCTCTAAAGGGAGAGGTGTCCAGAAAAACCCAGTTGAATGAAGAGAGAGAGAAGCTGGAGAGAGAAGATGTACGCAGTATTAAGAAAATAAGGGAGCATACGAAAAGTTAAACAGATGTGTCCGAAGCGAAATACGCATGTAAGGATAAGAATGCTTCGGGAGGATTACGTCGAATAAACGAAGCAAATATCGTGCTTATTCCAAAGGGAATTCCGTGAGTGATAGGAAGTACATACGTAGGCAACTAAAAATTCCATTACACCGTTGATAACTGAGGGGAGCATAGATTATTTGCACGGAATTCGCCAAAGAACGAAGGAAAGCCCCTCAGATATTCGGTAATGGTGTACACTTTGAATAAATGAACAGAATAATAAAGCGGAAAGCTGTTGACGGGCGTCGGATACAAAGAATAGAGTTCATGCATTAGTGCACCGTTTGTAAAAAATGGGTAAACGCTGAAGTCGGATGATTAAATCAGTGAATATGAAAATTGATGGAAAAAAACGTGAATTTGAATGGAGTGACGGGAAGCCGGTGATCATCATATAGGGGACGTTAATTTCCTTTTTTTGCGACTGTTTGGAATAAAGTGGACTTCCGGGAGATGGAGTCGAATGGAGTGCAGTGGGAAGACTCGGTCGAATGCAGCCAACGTGAAATTTTTATTACGCTCCGATTTCGCTGATGAAATATGAAAACATTTGCAAAAACGAATAATGATTGGATAAAGAAAGAATAGATAAATAAAGCATTCTTTCCTCAATTCTCCAAACTTGGATAGCAGAAGAATTCAGGAAATTCCATTATATAAGAAATAAAAATGTCATGGTTTGGTGTATCGTAAATTGATTTGAACGACTAAATGTCCATCAGATATGAAATAAATATAACGCGCTCCTCTTACTGTCTTTTTGCTGGTTTGGCATTTACAGTTCTTTGATTAAGAGTGCTAAATGAATTACTTTTATATTCACACCTTCCTCTGATCAATTTGAAAGTATTACTGTAAACGGCCACACACACTGCGTTATTCTAGTAGGCAGTTTTACAATCGATTAGGGCATTTCGAATCCCTATAGCATTATTAAAGAACTAAAAATATTTTCCAAATTAAACTTAAACGTAATTATTACTAGCTTTGGCCAAAAGTCACAATTTTAATCCCACTGCTCTACTTTGTACAGGGCTTTTACTAAATGAAAGACTCAAGAGAACACAACCGTGTGATAAAATCATAGCTCTTGCATACATTTCCAGGATAAATATAACTTCCTCAACCTTACTCGAAGAGACGTCGACATGTATCTCTGTTGCTAACAAATAAGAACATTTTTCTTTGCTGGTAATCTAAAAACTAAACACTCACAGTTTCCTTTGGATGAAGAAAATGGCTCTTATTTTGAGGAAAGCTTACCTGAAAGGAGAAAAAAACATATAATTAGTAAAATATAGACAGTTAAAACATATGGTGACGAGCAAATTCGTCACGGTAATTATAATTGCATAAACGTTTTCACACTATAGAGAGAAATACATTATTTGGCAGTCAATTTACTCAACTACGAACCTGCATTTTCAAAACATTGGCTTGAAGGAATCATCGTAACAGTCAAATGGTAATTTGAAATCACACATGAAAGTATTGAAGGAGAAAATAAACTGTGGATAATATGCATGAGATATCTTATCGTAATCAATCTCTTATAGCCCGTAAGTGTTATAAATTCAATACAAGAGGTTTAGCCTCGAAAGATACTTTTTCCAACAAAGGTCTTGAAAACGGTGTAATTGACTATAGCAGTAAATCATATTGAAGGCTGTCGAGTAAAGAAGAAAGATCATTTAAATATTCAATTGTCGTAATCTATTTCCAAAGCCATATTAATCCTCCAGTAATTAACAATTAGGGAATTTAAATTGAAATTTTCCCACCTATGATAGTGGGATGTTTAACTTAAATATATTTATTTTTATTTCATTTATAACAAAATTTGTTTACTAAACCATATTGCCCTGAAAACGTAAAATATTGTAATCGTATTAGATAAGATGACGAAATGAATATTTCAACAAAATACGAACAATCAAAAGCGATAAAAAGTATTAAAAAGAAGTCTGTGAACTTTAACGTTTTATAATTGTAGTACCAAGAACAGGGGTCACACAATCCGAAAACCACCAAAAAAACGGACGTTTTTTGGTGGTTTTCGGATTGTGTGACCCCTGTTACATTTTGCCACCAGCGGCACTCCACTTATTCAATTTTACCAATGTTCTTCAAATTTCTCTTTCCTTCTTCAAAAATCTTCAATTCAAATTCGTCCAATATCGTTACAATACACAATCTAACTCAGTATGCTTTGCGGTTATGCCTTAGTCTGCCTCAGTATTTCTATTTTTTTAACACCACCACAATTTAAATGCCCTATTTTCGATAGATATAAGCACAAGTCGCCGAATAATGCAGGGAATCGCATGAGAATAGTACTGCAGAAGTAGTTACTGGAGTACTTGGTTAAGTCGTTGAGCTTATTCAGATAGAGGACATTAACATAATCGCAGATGGTTAGAGCGAAGGCCGCGGAAAAGGCCAAGGGTTCATTAAGGAAAGTTATGCGGGAAACTTGTACTCCAGGAAAGATCCTGCAAGAAACAAGTCCTGCTAACGTCGATAAGGTTACTTAACTAGAGAGGTTTCGGACGCGTATTAGGACGTTGCAAATGTCTCCCTTCACTCACTCCCGAGTAATGCTTAACCGTGAAACCCAAAATGACCATCTGACAAATGCTATGAATCTTTGCTTAAATTTATCTGCAACTATGGGCACAGTTACCGTTGTAATTAATGCAATAACAAAAAATGCAGTTAATAAAACTTAACAATATATGATATGGACATACTAAAAGAGTGAGGAAGACCGAGAAGAATAGTATGAAAGAAAAAATAAGGGTCAAAAGTGATGGAAGAGCGTAGACTTTTAACAGTTACTTAGTTACTTTTAACAGTTACAGGAAAAATGCATAAAAGGAAAGGTGGAAGGCATGAAATTATAAATGGGACTGACCGATTACGTACGCTTAGTCATCCCAGATCGTAAAGAAGTGAAGGGGTTCAGGTAAGTAATGGCGACGATTATACAATTCCATCACAATGATAGTATTTCTAACCGTAAAAACCCAAAAATATTCACCTTGATTTTGATCATCTTCACTTAAATCTAAAATAAGGATATATAGGTGGTCGTAGGGGTACCGAACTCCAGATTTCTAAACGTTTAGGTATGTGCTATGATATTAATTGAACAGTAAATACCTTCTTTTAAAATTAAGGTGCTTCGAAAGCTGACGTCACGTTTCATCTTATTTTAATGTTCATCACCCCCGGGAATCGTACTCCGGACCGCTTTCAATAGAAACGACTCACCTCACTTAGCTATCCAGGGGCCTGCTTCTAATAAAGAATTTGCGGTTCGCAAAAATATTAAGTCTCATTAAAGCAGACCTTTGAAGTTTGTATTAGTTACTTTCAATTGAAAAGTTGATACAATCACGAAGTTTTATCAAGAAGGCGTTATACTCTAAGTGAAATGCCATACATGTAAAAATAAGCTATAACTTTACATATCACATAAGGAAAATTATACATTAATACAATTAGAGAAATGGTAAGAAGATATAAAAAATGACAAGAGCTTATTAATTAAATGGAACTGTTAATAAAATATAAACCTTCAGGTTAAAAGCATTAAGGAATTTTAGAGATTAAGATGTCCGTCATTAGATAAATTCGGCAATGGAACGAATCCGCTCAACAACTGCATAGAAACTTCAGTCACCTTTTATACCCTGGTCGTGACCTATTTAAAGCGCCTCCAAATCCTAACTTCTTTCTGTCAAATATTCTAAAACTGGGCTTCATAGTTAAGGGAATTCAAAATCAATTTGACAATAACAATCTTCAAAATAACATTCAATTAATATATTTGTAATTCCACACGACAGTTTTCCCGTCACCGTTGTGGAAAATTACAAATATAATCATTTTATGTTATTGTGAAGATGGAGTTACACCAAATATCGCTAACAAGATTAATTCAATTTGGAAAAGGTTCCGCTTTCAGACATATCACGCCTTTGAAAGCATCTATATCAAAATGGAAGCGGACAAAGTGATACATTGGATTTTGCTTCGCAACGATGTATACTTCATCCAAGCAACTTATTTATTCCTTTATACGAAAATATTACTTCTATTAAGTCCAGATATGCCTTAAAAGGCAAGACCTAATGCAGAAACTACGAAAAAAATCCATAAAATAATACATCATCACAGCAAATGATACGCAAAAGTTAATCGACTGTTTCTTTTTGAAAGGTGATAATGCACACAGTGTGACCTTTTCATTTATAAGTCAACCACCCCATTTCTCTAATGGCGGCTCAAACACCGGAAAATTCGAAATCTGCTTCATGGGGAAAGGGGGGAAATGTTTAAATTTGCCCTCGTAATTTTAGGAACCACAAAAAAAAACATTGGCGATGGCGGGGCCACTCGGAAAACTCGACCGAGAAGAGTTTTTTCGGCATCGCTCTGCAGATGTGAATCACGAAAGACGTGAAAAAGCAGTTCGTGCGTCACACATTGATTATCCTATTCAGTGAGGGAATGTTGAAAAATTGAAAGACTTAAGTTTCTATTCGCATCTCTTTTGATTAATCACAGCAAAGTAGAGAGTCAATTTAAGGAATTAAAAATAAGTAGATTTTTACGTCATAAAACTCTTGGGAAAAGCTTGTAATAAAGTGTGTATCGTGAGTTTTTTTGCATAAACCTTCAGTTGAGATTTTTCCCAAAATCTAAATTTTTGTGTTCTTGCATGTATCTATAGCTAATTGTATGTATTTTGTTTTATTTATCAACATGTCTGCCTATTAATTTGTATTGTGTCAGTACCAATTTTCTTGTTTGTGTTTGTTTGTTTAGACCTATTTATTTTTAAGATTTAAGTTAATTGCAGCCAATTAACTTTGGTTATTAGTGAAATATTATTATCATATAATAACTCCAGAGGTTCCATACGCATGAATTCACGATGTTAAAGTTCGCTCATGTGCCCCGAATTACCCACCCAATGCCCTTCCCCTTGCTTCTAGATATCTAGCACATCCCTTTTATCATCCAGCGACTTGATTCTTTGTCATCCCCTCGTCTCGACACCTCTGCCCAGTCATCCTTTCCTTCCTTCAGCCATCAACGATTTACCCAATCATTTCTTCTGCCTCCGTTTTATTTTCTCAATCGATACCAGCCACCATCGATAATCAGCCACCATCTGAAGCTACCTGGTTTATTTTCGCGTCAATCCAACTTAGTTTTTCTATTATACGCCGTCCGTCATCTGAAAGGATTCCAGTCACTTAATGTTCTCCTTTCTAAGGGTTCACGGTTCACACCCGGTCCGCAAAACACCAGATAGCAATTCTATCAAACTTCTCCTGACATCTGCCTTTTCCTTCATTCAGAATTTTTCTTCCTTACACAAATATTTTCTTTGGTTACTAAAAAAAATAATCATCTTTCAACTCTTACTATTTCAGAAAGTACGAAATTTCTTTTCACATAAATGTACGAATAAACAAAAATTTTAGACTAAACTTAATATCCCTTTATAGAGAGAACTCTGGATCTAACGTTTCCAATGTAACCAAATCATAAAATCGATTCTATCGACCTTTACTGGGTGGTATCCCATTAAAAAGCACAGACATGTGGTTTTTATAAATAAATCCATTTGTTAACTCGCTCGCTGTTAACCAGGTTATATTGATTTTGGAAGCATGAAAATTTTAGATGCGCAAATAGACATTATTAGCGCAGAAATACATTTAAACTCAAACTCAAGATGTGGAAGAGTAGTAAAAGCTAGTATTGGAAAGAGAGAGAACTGTATCGTATTATAGCGTGTATTCCAGTTGGAATTAAAGCATCTTTTCCATCTTAATAGTATCCCATACGGTGAAACTTCATCTCATTGAGAGAAGGGCATGATTGCTGAAAAAATAATGAATGTAAGTGAATTATCTAATTTTCTTTTCATTTTGATAATTTACAAACACATCTACTTTTTACTACTTAAATTACTTACACGACTGTTAATTTAAGAAAAATAAAAGTAATCTGCATGCTAATAATATATATTTTTTATAAGTTCTCTTCCAAATATGAAGAAAGATTGATTCAGCTCGACGATCGTCGTCTACTGAAATTAAAACACTCAACTCATTTAGAATAGAGACATTAATCACCGGAATAGAAAAGAACAACCCGAGTGATGCTGAAATACGCTTACAAGCCTCAAACACTTGAGAGTAACGGGGCGGCAATAACATTTCTCCACAAAGTTCCTCTTCAAAATCCTCTTATATACACCCGATAAATGCATGCGTAAACGGGATGTGCAGGCATAAAGCAGAGGCAATTAAGTCTTAACCCACATCCACCGACTCTGTCATACACCCTAATTAACACTTCAGTTTCAATGCGCTCACATATCCGTAACGAAGACTTTAATGGGCACGGCACTGAACCCATTCTTCAAGGGCTCCGAACCCAAGCAAAGCGCCACAAAGGAGATGCGAAAAGAAAAGGAGATGTAAATGAAGGAATAAAGAACGGGGGGAAGAGAGCGCATCCTCGAAGAGAATGCCCGTCAACCGATACGCATACAGTTTGCAAGTCAAGAGACGTCTTTCCAGGAGAGGGAGGAATCTTTGTCTCGAGGATATTGGGCATGAAACGCTCTGCGCAGTTTCCTTCCCAGAAGGGCGGAAGTGAAACCCGTTCGGAGTGGGTGGACGGTGTCCACGGGGCTGATGGAGACCCCCCGCGGGCGAACCTCCCGGAGGAATAGGACGGTGTACTGTCTGCTTCCGCATCGGGGAGCTGTTAAGTGGCGTATAATGCGTGCGCGTGCGTTCAATGACGCGGATGAGCATTTGCAGGGGGCGCGTTAAGTGCTTCGGATGGTATCAACGGTGGCACTGTGTCCGGAGGGACCAGAACATGTTACATTTACTGATCGCCGAGGCGTAATTTCCTTCGCCGCGAGTTTTAAATTAGCATCGAACAAATAAATGGATTTTAGAAGAAAGGTCAGACGTGTACTTCCTTTCTGATTCCCACGCCACTCGACTTCTTCAGGTGCCTTATGGACTTTTTACCATGCGCACGTTTCGCTTCCGGCTTTTCCTTTCAGGGAAGGCAAGTTACTATCCTCGTTTATTCACAATACTCCATTAATACTTTCCTATCCATAGATCTTTCGTTTCTGACACACTTAATTCCCTTTTATTCTCTAGGCTACGTACAAATTCTTTCTTCGTCAATTCATTCAACACATTCATCATCATTTCCTTCTCTTTCTATACTTTCAGAACCATTCACGAGTTCCTAATTTTTCTTGCAAACACAATTAAGTTGCAAAAACGGCTTGGTTATTCACAGAATTACATATATATAGAATAAAAGAAAGAAAAGAATAAAGCTTTCAAGCTCTAAAAAAATCTCAGGTTTTCTTGAAAATTAGTGCAGAACTTAATCATCCATTTAACTTACTTTGTGATGGGTCCTCAGCATACAGTTCTTAAGTACATTGTATACGAACTATAAAAGATCGATAGTTCATTTAAAGAGTAAATCCGATACTTTACATTACATCTGTTAAGAAAAACACACTTTTCCTTTTATTATGTTCAAACCAGAATGAGAGACTTCCACTCCAGTAACATTGTTAAAAGTGCTTTGATAGCTGAGATTGTTTCACATATGTAGACTCCCACGGGGAATCGAACGCGGGACCGCTTTCATCAAAGTTGAACGCACTGCTCACTTAGATCTCCGGGAGCCTCAATTACAATCCAGTGATTATGATATGGTATGGTAAGATTGTATGATACCTTGGTAACAATATGCAGTTTCCAACCTTTTTGCGTGACTTTACGAAGTATTCCGGAGCAGCCCTTCTGTTAATTACACCCTTTTCAGTTTAAAATAGGTATGTATGCATTTTCAACTTTACTAGTCACATTGTGAAACACAGGAAACCTCTCACGCTGACAAACGTACTAAAACATCCTTAATGGTTCCCTAGAGCTAGAACAACATGTCGGGAACAGCTGAGAAAGAATACGAGGTATAAAAATAATGATAGATCGATTTCCATACGATTTCTACATCAAGGAAACGCCAGAGGTGATTCACAGAGCACAGATGGAATCGTCGAGGGTCCCAATAGACCACATCTATTCATTTGACACCGATAAGATCGTAATCAACAGAGCTCGCAAAATCGCAACGGTATCTTCTTCATTAAAACGAAGAGAATCTCTTTTATGACAGCGATTTCATACTTAAAATCAGTATTTCTCTTTCCGTATTATGGAAATAATTCCAGCTGGAGTATTTAGATTCTTTAAAAATTACAGTAATAGTGTAATACTAATATTGTAATAGCAATGATATTCACAGTACAAGGAATGAATTACTTAAGCTTAATATAATAAAATGGGTACCGATATCGGCCTTTGTAAGGAAAATTCGATAGCGACTCAAATGAATGGAAATTGTTTGGGGATATTTTTCATTAAATCCCTCTCACATGAAGCATTCAGATCAATAAGTTCTATTTTAATCTTCCAAAGAGGATGGGAATTTTATAATTTTATACCGAGGGGTTTGCAATTAAAACAAAACGACAGTAATGAAATATCGGAAATGTTATGTTTTATTCAAAAATTTTAACTATTGGGTTACTTTGAAAGCGGCTAAACAATGTTTTCATAATATGTTCAATGAAGCACAAGTTTTTAGCCTTCGTTTTAATGTGGTTCATCGGAGAGGCAAAGCTGATCAAAGAATGACACGTACGCCTATATTGGGAATTTATCCAACATACCTATCATAGGCGAATACTTTTACAACGAAAACGTTTTCTTTCATTCAATTAAATCAATAATTCAATAACAACATTAGTGTGTGTGTTCAATGCAAATATTAACCATTCAATCCGAGTATATACCATACTATGCCAGCCATTTATTTAAACAAATCTTGCGGTAGAGAGGTAAAACCTGAGATGGAACTCACCTGAGAAAATATAATCTTACTTACGTCAGCTACGAAAGGAGTGGCGTAAGATTAAAATTCTTCGACTTTCTAACTTGACTGGCGTGATTATGACGAAAAGGGTTAATCATAAACATGAGAGTAACTTAATGATAAATTTGGTTTACTGATTCGATTTCCCGTTACGAGATTATAACTAAAACTTAAAATATAATTTATGCTGAGTTACCCTGCGCAAAATTCATTAGCATGCATTTCTCGTGTGTATCCTCATTCGGTTGATGTTGGAGACACGTCATATTAAGACTGTGGCTTCTCCTTTAGTGAATGGTAATGTGCGACTAAATGATAGATATCAGTTTCGGTTGAATGCCAACTTCAAGCTTTTCTCTTTGAATGAACCCCTTTGAAAACGAAAGGAAACGTAATACCGTGGTACGTAAGGAGTAAGAAAATTGAACATACAGATTAGAGAGATAAAGCAGCATACACTTTAATGTTAAACATAATGGAGAATGAAAACGAATGAGCGTTAAGTTTTAGAAGTCTGGCTGCGTGATACAGGATTTTCCGATTGAAAGACGAACTTATTCCTTTCAACTATTACTTGAATATGTATGAAATGGAAATCTTTCTTTCGTGGAACGACGGCACATAGCATATAAATCCGCATTTTTTAATTAATCGTATAAATCGTAAGAGATCTATCCAGAAAAGTTCTGCAAGGAACCAAAATTCTACTAATTCCTTAAACAGTGCAGTAGCAATGTAAACAGTAAATTATCATAAACACAATCCTCAAAGCTTGTTTTCATTATTTTCTGAAATTGTCAGCCGTAATCAAGGGGACCCGATGATCGTCTGACTCATTTATTTTCTTTACGAGGCAGCTGACAAATTTCATAGTAACCGCAATCATTTTATCGAGTAAAGTCATTTGTATCGCTGTAATAAATTCGACTTAGTCGCTTAAGCGCTAAAATAACTTTTACAAATACTAGAAAATCGTTTCCCGTCACAGACGCGATCCTTTGAGCTCATAAAATAAATTCGAATGTACAATAGTTGGAGTATGCACTCTGCAGCACCACATTACTCTCTCTCCAGAGATTAAAGCCATTACCGACACCGTGCGTGCCTTAATCTACGCTCGCGACGCGGAGAGTCACAGAGACGTCAGCAAAGGGCGAATGGCGCATGTGTATAAATATGTATAAAACGAAAACGTCCATAAATAAAGTCGTCTTCTTTACGAAGTCCAAGGGATCCCAGCGTTCCTTATTATGCGCTAAAGGGCTTCCCTTCCCATACTTAGGGTCCGCCTTTTACATACCCTTGAATCATTGCGGCGAGGGATGGGTGAGGACGGTTGATTCGGGAGGGAGAGGGGCTCAAAGAGAGTGGCCCGGGGGTCGTAAAGTAAAGGGGGAGGAGACGGGGGGGAAGAGGGGGTGGGGATTGGGATGAGGGAAGGATCGAAATGGATTCAAAGTTTTGCCCAATAGAGACTTCACAGTTTCTACTTTAATCTCAAACTCAGGAGCGACAGCAAAGAAAGTGAGCTCGGCCCGCGGTTGCAATTTCCTATAAAAGAGACAGTGTTACGAACATCATAAGTGGCAAATACTCGCTCGAGACTCAAGACACATTTCTAATAATAAGCAGAGTTAATTGTGTAAATAATATTCAGTTTGAATTAATGAGAAATATATAACATCGCTACTGCAATAATTGCAACGAAAACTTGTATTAAGCAAATCCACCGTTTTGGATCTTCTAAGCTTTTCTCATTGTATTCAGCATTACTTTTCCTCTTTTTTAGGAGTAAATCTCTAGAATTATATTTACATAAATACATTAAATATGACCATCTTTTTACATTAAAATTATTTTTTTCTATTCTTCTACCTTGGTGGTATGAGTATGAACTTTGATTCATGAAATTTGAGACTGAATGCCTCACTCTTATAAAAACACTCATCAGTCAGATTACATAAATACATTAAATATGGCCATCTTTTTACATTAAAATTATTTTTTTCTATTCTTCTACCTTGGTGGTATGACTATGAACTTTGATTCATGAAATTTGAGACTGAATGCCTCACTCTTATAAAAACACTCATCAGTCAGAAACATATTTCGTCGTCATCCTCCCGAAATGTTTGATACCCTTATTAATTCATTTACACTTATTGCCAGCCTCGAGTGATGATTTATCATCTAGGAAATATCCACCGCCAACCAGAAAATTTAAAACGCAGTCGGTAGGACCAGGTTGACGGTCATTGATCTATTTTCTGACAATTAGTCGATTATATCATACACAATATAAATGATAATTACTCTCAGAGACGGGTTATATAAAAGAAGAGCCTCTAACTTTTTAATTTAGCCTTAAATTAAGCCGCTACTGTTTCTAAACATTTCGTAGGTCTCTATGCAAGTATGATAACATATCAAAGACTCCAGCACCACACTACTCAAAACCGAATCAACTCTGGAACTTAACAAAGGAAACAAAATTTTGCGTGATTTTTTTGTTTTTTTTCCGGTATCTTCGGAAAAGTCTACATACGGGAAAAAAAGTTGCATTTTGACATTTCCCAGCCGCAAAAAAAGTGAGCCACTTACGATGGGACCTGGAAAAAGTTCAGGAGAAATATGAATAGAAACATGAGATGCGAAAGAAGAAAGCGTTGCGGAGAGACATTGGGTTCTTCCTTAAATATGAGCCTGAGGGAGAGGGAGATTGGCAAAGGAGGAAGTATACATCAGATACGCGGGAAAAGAGTAATGCACGGGCGTGGGAAGTAGGGGTTGCTGGCGAGGGGTGCATCCCAAGGCGATGGGGGATTTGGGGGGATGATGCATTGAAATGATCGCATCTTAGCAAACTGGTGGGAAGAGTGCGCGGATGAGGGAGTCGGAAGTTGGTCTGAAAGGCGGAAGATACTTTCTGATGGAGCACGAAAAAGGGCCCATCCCATTTGGGTCTCGCCGATATGTTCTCATCCCCCTATCTTCGATAACCATTTGCCCACGCGCTGATACCAACGCCCTTTCATCTGAAACTTGCTGACGTCGCTGAAATTTTAAACATTTTCCCAATCGTGTTTGTTAATAAGATATGAACGAGATTCAGTACAATGAAAATTATTCCCTAGACCGGTTTCGGATGGCGGGAATTAAGCCATTGTCAGGTAGGCATAATTTAAGCAACCCATTACTCATGGCTTGTTCTGGCGAATCTATACTGCTTAACATGCTATGTTTGTGGAATCCTGAAAAAGTCTTGTAAATTAGTCCTTAATTATTGAAATTTTAACACATATGTATTATATATTATTGAGCTTTTATACACTATTAAGCTATATGGAGAACCTACCATGTATTTTAGCTTATTTTTTCTTACTTTTGATGCATTTCTCTTGTAAATAAGGTAAATTATATTGTAAATAAGGTAATTATATTATATGTATAATTACATATATTAATTATAAGGTAAGGTATATTCGATTTCCTTTCCTTATTAATTTGGGCTTCAGGACTATATTCGCAATGCAATGCATCGACTGATGCATTTTCTTATAAATAAAATAACTGTCTAATTATAGGAGAATGCGATTAATGTAAGAATTTTCTGTAATAACTAACGTATAAGTATTTAATATGTTAATGCAGTATGTGGTGTTTGGAAGGGTTGCAATCTCGTCTTCAGGCGAATGCCAGGCATAATTAAAAACTTAAGTACGTTAGACTTCATTTCAGTGTTGCTACCTGGCCTGACACCCGAATTGCAACGTAATAAATAAATAATAAATATAAATCTAACGAGGTTTCACCTAAAGAACGTCGAAGTCAAACGCCAACAAAGTTACGAGTTAAAGAGACTTTGTCACCATTTTAGACACTGATTGCCATTTCATCTTCCTGTCTCTGCCTCAGTTTTCTCTTCAGTATGTGTAAGATGTTGTGCCAATAATCAACGTAAATCATGCTTTACCGAAGTTCAGTCCGAATTAACCATTGCAAAATGTGCAGCCTTCTCAAGCGTTCGATGCGGCATAATATTCATTAATTGTAGCATTTTTTTACCTCGACTGCTCTAGATAGAAACTTTATTATGCCTTCTTATCTGAGATAACAATGTTTACATAAAATCCGCTCCAACTATTCACATAAATGAATCAATCATATTCTTATGTAGCAACGCGCCAATCTATCTGGTGTTGTAATGGTGTCCTCAGTAAAGTACTTTTTGACAGAGTTCTATCGGTGCGATGGTTCGCCTGCTATAAAGTGAGTCCGGTTTTTCTTTGAACAGACCAGCAGTGCATACACATTACTATCACAGCAGTATATACAAGAAAATATAGGGTATGTCGATTGAACGGGGAAAATAACGCGCTACACCCAGTAGGGAATGCCGTGAGTGACATGCATGTTTGTATATATATTTCTTTGACCTATGCCCCTGGCTATGAATACGTAGTTTTAGAAGTTCAAATTTGCTCCAACCATCTGTTTTTCTTACAAAGCAGTAGTTCCCGGCAGAGGGAACCCTCGATACTCACGCTAGGAGGTCAGGGGAACCCGAAGATTACCGAATTCAGTAACCTTATTTGGGTAGATTAATTGACTAACTATTGTTCAAGATTCTGTTAACGTGATGCGTTTCAGTTTTATACCAACCTTTCCACTAGAGAGCGGATAAATGAATAAAAAATCTTATATTCAAAAGAGTAGATATCAAAATGGCGCACACAACAAGGTTTTGAGAGTCACACACGGCCAAAAAGGATCGGGAATAGCTTAAACTGTCAATATTCATTGAATGGGCTCCCGAATAGCCAAGTGGGTAACGCGTTCAACTATGATGAAAGCGGTACGGGGATCGATTCCTAGTGGGGTCTATGTGCTAAATGATCTCAGCTGTCGATCTCACTTTTAACATTACTACCAATCATTTATTCGACGATCTGAAAGACAATTCTTGAAGAAATAAAACCATACAATCACGTGTATTTTTTTCTACTAATACTATACATTTGTACGTACGTTGCGATTTGGACCTCTGGCTAGGTGTCAAAGCTAGAAGGGAGTTATTTTTGTATTACTGGGCATTATGCCTTCTAACTGCAAAAGCAATGGCGAGGCTTTTTTTCAACTCAAGGCCGACTTCGTTCGTTTTAAGGGACTGAGTAGTAATTCTCTTCTAAAGAGGTCCCATCAATCAGTCACAAGTACAAATAGATAATAACCACAGCTGATGAAAAAGTTAGGAGGACACTCTTCCCTTCGATTTATTAAACCTTTTCCCAATTGACCAGAATTTCGGCCGTCTCACTCCCCATTTGACTTAAATCGATCGGGACGGTAACCACCAGAAAACCCCAAACCTGAGGGACACAATACGCACATCGAACGATTTGGGAAAAACCCGCCTCAATTCATTCCAGAAATGTATTAATCATTTTCTTCAAAATAGCGCCAACTTATAAGGCCCGTCGATCATTAATTTATTGCGGGTGATGGAACTCCTGCGAGTGTGAGACTTCCATTTTCGCTCCATGGGCGAGCCGTGCGCACGCTGCGGTATGACGTAAGCAAAAAACTGACAATAAACTGCTAGCGCACGACCCTCCGCTGAGAGCCACCGATGTAAGAATGGGAGTCTTGTGCAGCGGAAGTTCAAATGGAACGTGACGCCGTCGCAGCTCCGATCTCCCGCCGAGGAGTGTGTTTACTGGAGCCCGCCAAGCATCCATCAACCGCCCCTCACATCCCCAACACCCTTTCATAACACTATCATATGTTACTGTCCGGTTAAAGGAAGACGCTCTGCCGACTTCGCCGCTTTTCCCAAGCCTTTTTTGCGCTTTCCGATTCCATGGTAACGCAAATCAGGTCTCGATACGTTTACCGATCGCTCGAAAATGGCGGACCGAAAGTGGGGAAGGACGCGGGATTGAGGTCACACCTTCATCTTCATATAAAACATCGCATTACTCCTACCTTGAGAGCTGCCAAGTGCATTCGCTAAGTTTGGGGAAAATAATTCCATCCTTCATTTAAGCGAAACCTGCGCGAAACTTTCATCGCGCTTTTTATAGGTTATATATTGATTTTATATACTTAAATTGTCCCACACGTAACTGAACTGAAAATATTATTTTCTCCTTCTCATATATTCATTCAATTTCCTGGGGATAATTACGGCTATTATTAAATCATAATGAGTTAATAAGAGATTTTTTTAGGACCAGTGAAAAATATTGGATGAGTAAACGTAAAATTCAGTAATTCCAATGCACTAAATAACTTATTCTCAGCAATTTAATCTCGAAAAAAAAAAGAAAGGCAATGTAAAAATGCTGGCGATCTGAGAGAGTAATGCGTTTAAGACACAAAAAAATATGAGGAAAAGAAAAGGGAAAGACCTGTTTCGCTAAAGAATATAATCTTTCATTAATCTGGATCCGCTCTTGATTAATCGGTTGAATGACTAATTAACATCATTAATTTAATTAATAATTTTAACTGATTAATTCATTAAAATCAGGAAAGTTTATTCGAAACTTCTAAGAAATGGAGTCCTATACCAGAAATACCCTACTGTTCGAGTGGATGCGCCATCAAGCGCTACCAAACGACCTTACCATTAAAGGAGACCAAAAAGAGGCTTTTGTAGTTGTTTCTTAGGTGAATAATCTCTTGGTGGGGCCTCAAAATGGAACTTGCGCCTAAGGTCTCCGATTGTTAAAATTCGCCCCCGCCCTCCTGCATGCATTTTGCTGGGTAGATGCAATGGTGAGAACTAAATCAGTTTTAACATTATACGTGCTTCTATTTGTAGCATGTACTTCAATACTTTAAGCCAAAACTGTGTGATGATTTAAATTAGAAATAGCGACAATAAGTGAACAGTGATGACTCACGTAAATCCAGTGTACAAACCAAGCAGACTTGTATGAGTTTCCTGTAAAATTAAATTTAAACGGAAAGAATACAACTTTGAAATAGCCACATGGCGTTTATTAAACGACCAGTATTGGCTACACATCTATCATCAGGTAACCGGTCGTATAATAAAGACTTCGTGGAAGTTTTCTTCTTTCCTTCAAAATCTCTTTCCATGAAGTTCGGCCAGAAAGATAGAATTTATGAATTCATTGATGTATAATAATTATAACGCAAAAGTTACATAAAGAAATTAAAATTTCTTAGATAAGGTTAAATAATTTAGGAATGAATCATGTCATTGAAGATAGGAGATTAAAAGACAAGTTTACCTTACAACAGGATTGCGGTATTTATTGAAATAAAACGTTATGATAAATTATGGATCGTAAAGCATTTGTTTAAGAATCTATCTTAGGACTATTTTGTTGGAATTTATGCCTGAATAGAATAAAAACCATAAAATTATTCACTTCTTCTTCCTGCTGCTGAGACAAATCAAGTTTCCCTATACAGTGGTACCCTGACTTACAATAATTCGTAATTATTCTTAATTCATTTCGGTCCGATCGTCGAAACTTAAAAATTGTATCTCGAACATCCATTTTATCTCCTCCATATAGCTATTCCGTTTTTTTCGGCTCGTATCTCGAAATTAAGTTCGTATGTAGGGGTCAAAATGGAGTGGAAAAAGTTCGCACATAAAAGGTTCTTAAGTCCAGGTACCTGTGTACTCTGTTTTGGAACGATGGAAAAGTTCTTAGAGGGAGTAAAAATTCTAATCGTAAATGTCCATAGCGTACACGGACAAATGAATCGCTCCGCTCGACACAAAATAATGAAGTAATTGTCGGCGAAGGCGATGACGTTTCAGCGACATAATTGCGAGTTTCTCCAAGCTGCGCGCTTGCAGTGCGCAAGTATCGAGTACTAATTATCCCCCAAATGATACACAAGCCTCTTGGCCTCTTTGTCAACCAATTATGTCCTCCGTGATCCTCCCATCCGTGGCCTTTCCCGTATCCTACACCAAAACAAGACCTCTTTTCCCTATCTGCGTCTTTCAGCATACATCAAGGCCCTTTACTAGCTTCCGTCTCACTTATTGCCCTCGCTTGCACAAAAGCCATCCCCTTAAGGCTCCTAAACATCCCCCCATCCCTATAAGCGAGTCATTTCTCCCCGAGTTGACCCCAACCCACTCCTGCAGGAGCAAACCTCGCCATGATTTGCATTTAAGCTGGAGACAGCTATTCCCCTTTCTTCCTCGGTTCCTTCGCTTCTCTTGTCGGCGAATATGCGGTTCCCTCTTAATTCTCCGCGCTTTCCCAGCCTCACTCCGCTGCTTTTAGGCCCCATCCCCCCCATAAAAGGGCCACGCCCACTAAGTTTTTACTATAGCCAAAGAGCATTCTTTTCCCCACTTTTTTCTGCAGGGGTGGACGTAATCCAATGCGCCCTATATCTTGCAGTCAAAATGAAATCGAGCGAATTTCTACTCCCCCCTCATTTTCTCGCCGAAGTTAGTACAGAAACGCTGATTTACGAACCAAACTAGCTGGTTTTGGCTTAGTTTTTTTATCCACCGAGGTCGCCACATCGGGTAAGACTCAATGGCTCTTGAATAGAGCGAGGGCGCAAAGCGAACGATGAGAAAGTTAGGCGGATCTACAGGAGGAAACGATATTTGTTACATATTGTTGATGTTTAATTATACTCAAGAGGGACTTTCGAAGCAAATTCAAAATAAGGGTATAGCATCACCTCTTCATTTTATCGGCGTAATTGAAATCAAACGTGACATCTCTCACAAAATGTGAGTTACAGGACATAAATTTACTCGTAGGAAAATGTTATTCAAGTCTAACACTACACGTACTAGTGGGAAATGAGTCGCGCTTAATTGATGTTTTTCTTCCCTTGACACAAACTAGGAGACGGTACGATAGATATAGAGTAAGAATCACAAAGATATCGAAAAAAATCATAAAATCAGATACAGGTATTGTGAGTTATTCAATTCGCAAAAAATTTACATTTTTTTATATTCCGTGCACTTTGGGACTAAAACCTCATGGAAGATCCTTACAACTCGCCGAAAGGAGTACTCCCAATCTCAGATAATCTACTCAACATTCATTATAATTTGATAGTTTTAGCATTAAACCTTATTCGTAAACAATGAATGGCTGTGATACAGGAGCTGGCGCTAGAGGGATAGCATAGGCCTTCATGCAGTAGTCTTCCATTGCAAAAAGAAAATATTCAAACGGCACAAACTCGATTCTGCAGTCATTGAACCATACAAACAATAGTGACCAAGGTTTCAAAGCTTCTACCCAAGATAAACAATACAAGAATCATCAATAGACGTATGCACACAAAACTTACAAATAAACCATTGGTATGTCTAAGAACTCGGTAATGAAAATGTGCAAGTAGAAACAAATGTAAGACTGAATGATAAACGGGAAAAATACCTCGGTTTTCTGTCAGCCGTTTGTTTAGTTCCAATGTTTGTCCACCTCGGGCATTGCTAACAAGCGGAGAAAACATTCTATTCGCCAGAAACGTAGCAACCATTGTTGAGAAGTGATATACATGTTGTTTTCCGCTCTCGCAGAGGAACAAAATAATGTGTATTTGAGATATTAGAGCACTTAATTCAGATAAACATTTTGGTGAAATTTAGTGTTTACACTTTCCAATGAGATTAGTTCGACTATTTTGGCGTCGTATAGGGAGGGCGCTTTATCGATGTTTGACTGTAGTTCCGTTCGAACGTTCAGAATAATGTAGAGCAGAGAAAGAAGTAAATAAAAAGGGAGATGGAAATGGAGCTCTAAGATGTGGAAGATCATAACCTATGGAAGTGGGCATGAAGATGGCACATAAATGGCGATGGTGGCGCCGTGGGGAAGAAGTGTTCGGGGGGCAAAACAGTGAGCTCGCGGAAGGACAGCTGCTGCGGATGGGGTGTGTGTGTGTGAGAGGTGCTGAGCCAAGGTGTCAGAGGCGCAGGTCACTGGAGCATGATGGGAGAAATACGAGTGTGCTATAAAAGTATTTTTAAGGCTGTGGATAAGAGGGACGAACGGAGAAACTTCTGGAAGGAAATACACGAGGACATTCCAAGGCAGGAAAAGGGCAAAGGGTACCACACCGAAAATGGTGGATAGTAAAGATATAAATCGAAACCAGGGCACATTCTCGTTATTGTTTATTTCATTCTTTATTCCCTTTCTCTGTCCAAAGAGACATTTTCATCTTGACTTCTCAACTTTATTGAGTATTACTTCATAGAGTAGTAGTATTGTTAAAAGTGCTTCGACAGCTATGGTTATTTCGCACGTGAGCCCCCACCGGGAATCGAACCCGGGACCGTTTTCACCAAAATCGAACGCGTTGCCCACTTGGCTATCAGGGAGCCCATTACTTCATAGAATATTTGTGTTGAAGTAGTAATTTCGAGTAAATATAGAAAAGTCGAAAGATATTTTGAAGTACATTCACTTATATACGTTTAGAAATTTGTCTATAGCTTTCTTTAAATGAAAAAAAATCTAAATATGGGAACGGTGTAGTTTATTAACGAGGAGTATATATTACTTTGTACACACAATCTATTATATTCTCCAAGTTCATTTCATACATATAGTGTCAATAGTGAGTGACCAAGTTCAGATTATTCGCATTGTGAGATATTCTTGCATTTCATACTCCTTTTAAAATAAATGAGATTGTTAATTAAATGAGTATGCGAGGGAATTTCTATTTTACTGAGTTCCAAAAGTAGAAGCATCTACGTTAAATGAAACTGATTTCATTAGATTGTAATTTATTCGAGAGCATAGTCTTCTATCTGAACTACTTGTCACAATTGTCTTAAACTTAATACTGAATGTTTCAAGTTTCAACTCCTCAGGACTTATGCGATTCCGTCAAAAGAAAATAATGTTGGTCATGCTCATATTTCTGAAGTTAAACTTTTCATTAAATACCATAAAGGAATAAATGTTAATATACTCCATTACTTCGCTGGTCATTCATGTTCATGGAAAAAAAGTCTATCGATCACTAGATTTTAATTTAGCCACCGTTTGAGTAGAGGAATAACAGAAACTTTCCAATCTTTCTGGAACTTAAATTCGCCCATACAATTTTAAATTAATACTTCAAGAAAAGGAGCTACGCTTTCTGTTACAATGTCACTCTTTCCGTCATTAAGCGCATATACAAATTATACGCTCCCAAATAATTTAGACTGTCTATATTAGTAAAGTGTGTAGGTAAGCGATTTCAAATAGCACTTACTCTGCCTATTTACTGGAATAACAATCGTAGAGTAACTGGATTGTATAAACCTGAAACCTAAGTCGCGAGAGTCATTTAGAGATCCTATGAATAAAATAAGAGAAATAATATCGGCTAATTTTGAAAATTAATTTAATAAACACTTTTCTTACATGTATCTCCGCAAGATAATTTCTTCTGATCGCAACAAAGTATTGAGGCATAAACTATTCAAAGAGGCCTACAGTTGTTGCTCAATCAATGGAAATTTTACAAGAGCTAATTTCGAATTGAATCTGTAGAAACAAATGAATCTTACGATCACGCAAAGTTATCAGACATCAATAACCAATAATTGGAGCAAAACAGGCGATTGGGACAGAAAATTGGACGCAATTGTCGCAAATTGATTTCTAGATTGTGCTAACCTAATTCAGAACTCATAGAAGATATAAGTTGTCAGTAAAAAATATGTAAAAATTTTTCTTGAAATGACAGTAAAAGCGCCATCCAATAGTTATGATACCGAGCAATAGTAATTCTAGTGACCAAGAATTTGAAAGCGCACCTAAAACAAGGATAGGTTGAATCAGTACAAAATTTTCTTACCATTGGACTTTGACCAAGTTGGCTTGTATATAGAATGTAAATGGAAATGCCCATAACAGACTTTAGGGTAGAGGGTTCGAATCCAACGCGGATATTTCTGGGAAATAAGGGCCGCAAACCCCGCCAGAAGTTTATTCGAACCATCCTAACTCGTACCAACGAAATCTATTTCGATTCGAGCCCGTTCTATAAAGTGTCTCAATCCCCGTACTGGCCTTCAGTGCCGCCAGATTGCGGATATATCGTTCACTTATCCACCTATTGTACGATTTATTTTTCAGGTATATAAATTTTTGCGATTTAGTTACGTCTTATAATCACTCTAATAAAATGCGCTGCTGATTTGAAGGTTATATATTTCAATGAGAAGAGGAGGGAAAATTTGTATTTAAAAGCGTTAAGGGAAAATACGGACAGTTACCGTTGGTGAAATAATGAAGAAAAAGGAAATAAATTCATTAAAAAAAGTGGGCGAGAGGTGACAAAAGCAGACCCAGTAGTTCAAGAAAAAGCAAAAAAGAAAATGTAATGCATTTGGCATGGAAACACATTTTTAAAGCAAGAAAACAGTGGAAAGATATAAGAAAAATATCTTTGGATGCTTAGGAGTTGGATGAGTTTAGAAAATGAATGCCAAATATACGCTAACTTTCCAAATCTGCAGCGCTACATTTCATTCTCAAATTAAATCCGGAAATAAAAACATAAGAGCATAAAATGATGAATATACCTTGCTTGCATGGCAAGCTTAGTTCTTACAAGAATTTATGAAACGGGAAATAACGCAATATTTAAAATTTCAGTTAGTTATTACGTACTAATAAAAATATTAGTGAATGTTAACCAGACTTCCAAATAAATATTGCGCGCTAGCACGAATAATGCATTCCTTTGCCTATGAATTCCATTCCATTATATTCGAAGAGCTTATCACGTCTTTTTTATATGCAAACGAAATTTTAAATTGTAGAAAAAATATATATTTTTACTTCTTTACGATAGTTTAAGCAACTTTTATTTCATGTAGATCAGTGCAGACTTACAAATAATTTTAACGTGAAATACTGCGTGAGTATGAGTGAACACTGGAAAGAGAAACAGTTCTGAAAAAAATTTCCATTGATACAATAATTACGTATAGTTACAAACAGAATTTGATTCAACATTCTACACAAAAAGTTGTAATTGGATTATGTATAGGAAGAGGTGTAAACAAATGATTGTGTCAACGAAGGACAAATAAAAAGCTGATGCTGAAATTTTAAAACAACTCTACATGTGCAAAATAAACTATATAAATAAAATAAAACATATTTAAATACTACCACGTGCTGACTCGCAGTGGTCAATATTCATGTAATCATACACAAAATACATATTAAATTTCTCAAAGGGACAGATACCCTTTTATACCTCTGTCCCAGGTGACGTTGAAACATCCTCTTATTCATTTATCTTAATATCCTCGGTACCTTTCGGAGATAATTCTAAAAAAGCCTCCATTTCAACACCACTCCCTCTTAAATTGCACTTGTCCCTCCTTCCTTAATGCGCAAAAAGGCATTCATATCCATAAAGTACAACAAGGCGGCCGTAACCTCCCCCATTCGCAGTTATACCGTCGAATCGCCCCGAATTAAATTTTACGCCGGAGGGCTAAATACTCCCCGTGTCTATCGCCCTTGAATCCGCACATAACATCGAAACATTCGCACTCCGAATTACGGCCAAAATGCCTTTCGGACGCCGCCCTTCCGTTTCTCGACAACCAATCTTACGGAATCTCTCCTAAAGGTCATACGTTTTCACGACACCGCGATCTCTCTTCCCTAAATCTCGACCTCTTCCACATCATCGCAATAAAAGCATAGGAGATATTTGCGGGCGCGGGGATCCCTCCGGGCGCCAGTAAAGCTCAGACCTTTCTGGCTGTCCTCCTCAGACCCCCAATTTCCCAGGTATTGTTATTCTTCCTCTGATCCCCCAAAGCCAGAGACCCCCTTCCCCAAGACCAAGCGGACAAATTCCCTCTGAAATATAAAGAGAGAATAAAAAAGGGAATAAATGGGTAGAGATAGAAAAATAGGGTGTGAGAGAGGAGGAAAGAAACGTAGAGGATTGGGAGAGAGGAGGAAATGGCTGAAGAAAAGGAAGGTGATTTGCGAGGAGGAAATAACAAAGGCGGAGCGGATTATTAGGAAAGTGGCCGTAAAGGAGTGGGACACGCGAAAACAAGGCGGAGACGAATAAGATAGGCTTCCTTACGATCCTCTCTCGACAGAGTAAGTTAAGGACGTTGAGCGGAATACGTGAAGAACAGAAGTTTCTTTTCTGATTAATACTCGGGATATCGGACAAAATATAGAAATAAATTTTTATCGAGATACAGAAAAAGACATGTTGTAATAAAAGGTATCTGGCAATGCGAAGCGGAACTTGTTCGAAATTCCCTGCAGTAAAAGACAAATTGTCCATGTTTAGAAAAAAATAATGCTAGAACGACTAAGGCTACGTAATAAGTTAAATAAAACAATCATTGAGATAAAATCGCTCATTTTGAGAGGTATTTATCTTATCTCATTGCAAAATTCCATGAAGTGTAGCAAAAGAACATTTTGGTTTCGGATGAGAATTCTTTTATTTCCATTTCTTAATCATACAAAGTATTAGAAAGACAAAGGTAATTAGATGATATAAAGGATGGGGTAAGTTACCAGGAAGCGAAAGAAATGGCGTTGAGTAGGGAATTTTTGGGCACATGAACTGGGCACCGATAGATAAAAAAGCATATGTATATATTAAGTATTCGAATGATTTAGTTCATATGAACAGAGAGTTTTATTTTTAGGGTTTCTCAAAAATTTCCTCTGATGGAAGACGCCATCAGTTATAAGATACTAGCGGAAACGTATATTATGTTACATTAAAAATGATATGTGATAATTAAATTATGCAAGAAATCGTCAAGGGTTTATTGACAGTACAATTCACGCACTATGTGAAAAGTCCCTGATTCCCTAACATGTTTTCACGTCATCTAGCATTAGAAATCATGCAATAGTTATCAAACTTCTTTAGTTTGCGGAGCACTTACAAACTTTTCGTGGAGCACCAGTGTTCTGCTAAGTATAGTTAGGACAACCCTAGGTTGGACGATAAAGAAGCAATGAATAGCACGAAGGCGAATTAAAACGAACTATATTTATAATAATAAGTTAAATCTCCTAGAATAAAATTGCCTGTTTTTTCAAGCGAAGTTCGTTCGGCAAATGCAGATAATACGAAACAAAACTTCCACGTCTTTCGATAAGGTGATCTCTCTTTGTATAATGAGCAAGTATACCCAGAGTATAAACCTTCCTTCTCTCAAGGATTTCGAATCCTTTTCCAGGATATTGATAATTCTTTCCAATCAATCGCAGCACTTCTTGATACACCATCCAATGAGTGAACCTAATAACACCGTTTAACCGAAAGTAATTGACCCAATTACGCCATGAATGAATCCCATCAGAATTATAATCGACCTGTTTCGACTTCAACTGGTGTGCATAACCTTCGGGAAATTGCATCTCCGAGTGTCACGCCATCTTCAGGAAGTTACGCAGCCTCTTCGTCGGGATCCGTGGACCACGAATATGGAGGGCACGGCTCTCGAGAGATGCAGTTTCTCTTAATACGTCTCATACGAAGTGGAAACGCGAACATCGACAAGACGCGAATGCTCTGGGGAATGAGTGAAGAGGAAACGGATGATAGAAATGCGGAGAACACTTTTTCTTCCGCGAATACACTTCAAAATGCGAGTCATTCTTTTTCTCCGTCCCCTCTCGAAGACAAAAATTTAGGGATGGGATTTTTAACCTCGTAAATTGCCACAAAAGACTCTCGTCTCTCCGTCTCGCAGGGGTGGACGGAAGGGCTGTGGAAGCGAGGATCAGACAGACGGACAAACCATCCTCGAGAGGAGGGTTGAAGGGGTATATCCTCTCGGGTGGGATTGCGTCCCCGCAAATACGCAAAGAATACATTATGAGAAAAAGAAGTGGTGCGGTTTGGAGCGTAAGAGTATGAGAGTGCTGAGGGAGGATCCTTAAGGAATGGGAAAGGGTTGAATAAAATGAACGGGAAGCGGATCGGGGTTGCGAAGTGGGTTTGAGCGGGAGTGAGAAGCTTGGCAAATCCAGGATATCGTCCTGGGACCCTGCGAGGCATGTCGAAGTCATTCAGAAAGATTTATCCTCGTACTAAACCCTGAAAGGGGTTCCTTCCAGGAGGAGGAGGAAGCAGATAACCTTTGGGATTCGCGGAACTCTTCGAATAAGAAGAAGAATAAGGAGCAGATGAAGACGTGGTTCCGGGAGGGATATCTCCGCGAAGAGGTGGCGGGGAGAAATAAGTAGGAATTGTGTGGAAAAGGAGGATGCTAAATGCAGAAGACGCATCGAGTCTTCTTTTTAGGAAGCGCGGTGAGGTACGCGAGGATTTGTGGGGGAGATGAAAGTGAAAAGGGTTTGAAGGGAATTGTTCCTAGGAAAGGGAATGATAAAGAGGAAGGGAAAATAGATGGAGGGGCGACTAAACGATATCCCAGTGGGACGCTGGTGAGTAATGGCGGCGCGAAATCAGTGTGGTGTGAAAGTATTTCCAACGGACAAGACGAATGTAAATCTTAGGATTCGCAGTTCTTCCCTCGAAATAAATTCACGCCTTGTGTGAGGTTCATCCACTGGCGACAGAATCCTCTCCTTGCAAAACCATTTTCCTGACGCTTATCGTTTGATTAAGAATGCGGTGACCAAAGTTTTCCGAGGAAAAGAGCTAGTTTTGATTCGGTAATCGGTCGTTATGTTCGCTCTTATTAATTGCCCGGAGGTTTCCAAGATTGACTTGGTCGAAAATGTCTTGAGAGTGGAGGCCGACATTGTTTCCAAAGCGGCCGAAATTACCAGTGGCGGTGAGATTACTGACAACTCCGGACGTTTCGTTCTAATAAAAGGAATCAAACATGCGACCTAGGAAATGTCACGTATACCAGAAAAGTTAATGAATATTGAAGCTGCGGATTTATTACTTAGATACAATGAAAAGCGTAAAATTATCAATGAACGCATAAGAATTTTTTTTTCAGAATTTCTGTAGAGGATTGGAAATATTATTGTACATACGTCACAACAATAATCTCGATCCCACCTGGACCGTAATTTCAATCCGTGACTTCAGTCACTTTCCCAACTTAAGAGGTTAAGCTACACATTTGATTGTATTTACGTATGAGGAAGAATTATCAATAAAACATCTGTTTGTCGTGTTGGTTTAATTTTACAGCTTCCCACTTATAACTGAAACACTAAAAGGGCTAGAAAATATCGATGCTTCAACATTTGTATTAAAAGGATATTTTTTAATAGTTTTAATGTCGTTTGAACGGTTTTAGGATAAATTTTGAAGAAATAGTTTGATATTAAAAACAACATTTTGGTGTAGAAAGACAACATCGCCTTTACTTTCTTTAAAATAAATTGTTCAAATGTTTTGGACAGTACCTCTCTCATCTTCTCTTAGTAATCGTCCGGATTTATTTGAGGCCAGTAAACCTCAATAATTAAACGTACAAGGAAGTTACATTAAGAGATGTTTATCTAAGGAGTGGGAATATGAAGCTTCGTTTGTTTCGGGAACTTAAACGTAACGTAAAAGGTAAATGTTTGCATCAGCAGAATCGCAAACACATTACTTTTTGCCATCTTAAATCCTACTCTTGTAAATCTCGAAATGAAAGCTCCTTGATTTACGGGAAAAATTCTTTGCCAGCGATACTATATCAGTAAATGTACGCGAAAGTACAGTCGTGTTACAATTGTTTTTGACCTTCATACTGTAGAGGAATGTCCTTCATAAATGAACATGCCTTCTGAATATAAGTCACGTAATATCTATGAGACTAATCTATGAATTCGGAGCAAAATTATGATCCAATGTATTGTGTATATGTAGAATGTACTTGAAAAAAGTCTGACGGGACCGGGAATTTGTGTAAGTTATAGAAAAGGTAGTTCATACTAACTAATTTTTTTAAATTTATACCATATGTGTCCGTTGTAGAGAGTACGTATTACGAGAGTAATGTATTTACACGTTCATCCCCTCAGTCGTGGTATTTCAATAACAGCTCCCTTCCATGACAACAAAAAGCAATATACATTTACTAATATCAAAAGAGTTCTTACTTTGGGTAAAAGGTTCCGTGACGAAAGGTTAAAAAAGGAAAAAAGAGATGAAGCGGGAAACGGTCACGGAAAAATTGGAGTAAAATACTACCAAACACAGAGACACAGAAAAAAGCAACATCTTTGATCTAGTTGGAAATTTGATCTAAAAATGGACAGGCATAAAACAAATGTTTTTTCCATTGTAATCCAAATACAAATGCGAGTGGAGCTGCAGAGAAATAATCAGTTACTAGAGAGTGTGTACCTTTTTAATATTATGTTAAATTATTAAAGAGTTAAAGCACTAAACCAATTATTTTAAGATTCATCACGCGTAAATAAAAATCATTCTTTTATGTGAACTTATCGACGAATGCACGTACTCCAAAAACTGGGTTAAACGCAGCCAAAAAGTTTTTCACGATGAAAATTGTACAAATAGTACCTCGAATTGTGTATAATATTGTGTATAATAATGAGCATTTTGTATTCACACACGAGTAAAACTTGTTACGATACGGAGAAGAGTCTGTAGTGTGTTTGCAATCTTACGCAGGATAATGTAAACCAATGGCACGCAGAATCTTACTTAACACGTTCACTGCGGATACCTCCATTTTCAATGCATTTATCACTCCAACGGTGGAGTGATCCGCAATGAACGCGTTGAGCGCAACTTAAGGGCGTTACGTGTCAAAATGTCGCTGAATCAGGAACAAAGACGCAAATTAATGGGAAAGTTTTCGAAGTAGTAGCCAAACTGGAAGCTTTGCGCGTACCTCCATATTCAAACTCGATGATAGCCGATCTCCACCGAAATCGGTGGCTTGATAAACTTCTTTCTCATGGAAATTCAAATTAGTTGCCGATTGAATGTACGTTTTAGAACTTGGGCATTAGGTGCGTAGCCAGAATTACTCCCTAAACAACTGGCAATCTCTAGAAATGGAGAATAATTCCCAAATCTTATGCTGGGCGACTTAGGCTTTGGAAGAGCTCCAAAGCGAGATCCCCGACTTGAGTGGAGGCGCAATTTAATGACGCTTCACTCTCACCCGAGAGATGACGCCTTTAAACGAGGAGCATCACACCAGAAGACGCACCCCTTAGAAAAGGCAAGCCTCATTTATCTGTCCTTTTGACTTACGAAACTCCTCCTTGGAAGAAAAATAAAAGCGAAGAAGGCTTCCTCGCGTGGTTGCGGTTGAATCTCAGACAAATAGAGCGAAAAAGGGAGAAGAGGAAGTTTACACAGCCGGTTTGATACACTCAAATACTTCTCCGTAATGAGAGTTCGAATGGTGCAGGTAGAGTCGTTCCCGACGTTCAAAAAATAACGCAAACAAAAAAACCAACCTTGAAAGTTGAATTGCTTGAATCTCTACTACAAGTGAGATATTCTCATTAATAGCATTCTTGCGGAATCTACCATTCCAATCGTCAATTGCCATACAACAAAATTTATTTAAAATAGCGCACTGTCGATAGTCAACTTTCTACCGCTTACAGTCTACTAAACGTAGTTTCAGTAAAATTCACAACCACGTAAATTTACGGTTTACAAAAGATAATCAATTTAATATAGAAATTTTCGTGACCTTGGAAGAGATATTATCAATTAACCAACGTCAAACAGAGGAATTTCTGATCATGGCGATAACATGTTGTAACTATTTTTAGCCAAAATATATAAGATTTCAAACTACCATACGCTATGGAAAAAGGAAAGGAAAGATATCCCTACATTTGAACGGTCTAAAAACCACATGAAATTTAAATCAAACAATTATACTCGCTAATTACAAAATCTGTTAAATAATAGTATAGGAGCGAGAAAATATTAATCTTAGACTATTTAGAAAGTGTAAGGTCGAAGGTTTCCGCGGCGATCGGCTGTTTCCATGATATATTTTCCGGGATTCCACCGCGATGTACGTAGCAGCAGCGACGACGTTTCGCCTACGTTGCAGTAGGCTTCTTCAGGTCGAAGATGAGTTAGTCTGTCTTTTGGTCCTCCTTATATGGCGCTCTTCCCTCCCCTCCGTCCTTCCGTGATTGGAAATCTTCGACCTGAAGAAGCCTACTGCAACGTAGGCGAAACGTCGTCGCTGCTGCTACGTACATCGCGGTGGAATCCCGGAAAATATTTAGTAAGTATTTACCTTTCTCTAAGTGGACGATTCTGACCTCCATTGATTTATTTAGCATAATATCCCTTAAACTGTAATGCTTGAATCTCTACTACAAGTGAGATATTCTCCTTAATAGCATTCACTCGACAATAACGCCGAAAGAGCTGAACCAAAGAGTAATTTATTCAAAACTGCGATGAATTCGATTTATCCTTCATACCGACAATCACGTGAAGGACTGATTTTGTATTACTTGGTGAACTGCTTTGTAAATACCAAAACCGCAAGGAACATCAGCCGTTAATTATGCAGCCTAACATTACGAATTATAGTATAATTTTCGCTCTTATTTGCGCACGTAGTTATTTAACAAGCAACATTTTCACACCTAAACCACAAGAGTCCTTTATCACTACCATAGATTGATAGCGGAATGTAATCGAAAAAGTAAAAATTTATAGATGAATCCGATCGGTAATATTTTTTCTCATAACACTATCAACCCATTGCGAATAGTGTCGTTCTCGTTGAGTTAAAAAAATTCCCATATTAACAATGCAACAAAAAAAAGCCAATGAAGAGGAAACTTCTTGCATCTGAATTTGGGCTTTATTGAAATTAACTAAAAATATATCTCGCAGGGAATTTCTGCATACTCATTAGCTATAATAATGTTAATTATTAAGATTAATTTAATAAATTTAAATAAAAATTTGCGATTATTTCTAAACTATTTTGACGCAAATGCTCTCGCAGGAAACATGTTAATGTTTAACATTGAAAACATACTTTGCTAACCCATTACATGTTTAATATAGGTTCTGAATCAGGTGGTGGTGTCGGCACGTGGAAATAAAAGCATATGCAGCAGTAATAGTTACATTAGCTACGGAAAATAATGAATTATAAGCTGTTAAAAGTGTTTAAAATTCATGCACAATAGTTGACAAATTTCCTGAGCTATGAATCTATCATTACTGCAACCCAAATAACGAAACAATTGTTTTTAATGAAAGATAATGTAATATACCAAGATACTCTACGCTCAATTAACATAGCTGAGAATCATGTACAACCGGATTAAATATAATGCAATGGCTGAGCTACAACCACATCGGTAAGAAGATCTTCGATTGTACAGAAGAAAATACTAAAAACCAAAGTAATGAATCGTGAGTACCCATCCCTGAAAAGGCACTTCATTCGCGCACAAACGCTTCAATTAATTCCATGAGCTTCAATTTCGAGCGTTAATGCAGAGGCACTGACAGTCCAATGAGAACCCATAGAGGCAAATCACAACCTACAGATATCGGCACGATTTTTTCATCGTTAATTATCATTACGCGCAGCAATGGCAATACTCAGAGTGGGACGAGGGGCAACGAAGCTACCGTCGAATGAGGTGGAGTTTCTGAGGGAGAGCATCCTTCCTTGGGGCTTGTTTAGCGGCGAAAGAGGAATGTTAAGAGGGAGAGAGGAAAAGGGAATGCCTCGGGAAGAGATGAGCTCGAGAAGGAAAAGTTTGAAAATAATTTTTTGCCGAGTTTGGGCGCAAGGGAAGGGAGGCTTTTCAGATGAGACGAAATGGACAAAGAGAAAGAAAAAGAGCATAAAGGTATTACAGACGGTGCCATTCGTTATCTTGCTTTGGTAGGTTTCAGAAGTGGGAAAGGGGGCGAACGAACGAGAGGGTAAGAAGGGGTTATTACTTTTACGGAATTAAGGAGAGGAACTTGGTGGAAATGGTAGAGGATGGATGAGGCCCTAACACCGTTTAATGAGTTTGAGACTTTAGGATTGCTTGCTCACCAGCAGACGCTGTGCGTTTTCCGAGGCTGACTATTTATGTCAAATGTATTCCGAACAAAGTTTTGAGCAACCGTCCAATTTACATTCAGTGGATGTAAAAACGCTCTCTTTGAGAGAAGACGAAACGTGTATGTAGCCGAGTACATATTTTAGTTCGATTAATCTCAAAAACGTAAGAAAATAATCTGAAAAATACATAAGAATGATTTATTTTTAACCCTGCCTTACTATGTTCCGAAATTTAACGTTATTAGTGCGAAGTGTTTTCGAACCAGAATGTTATGTATTATTCCAATATCATTGTCGTGTTATCTTACGTACGTGTATCAATTAGAAAACAACTCCGAACTCTTACGAGGGGTTATCTTAAAATCCATGTTACGGTATGCGGGAATTAAGAATTATATGCATTGAGAAAGTAAATTAGGTATATCGAGCAACGTGAAAGACTAAGATATCAGATGAGTACAGAAAGTTTTAGCATTCTCACTGCTACCAGGTATGAATCATGAACTTAGTAAAATAAACTTCTGCGCTTTTGAACTCTCAGGCTATGACTCTAGCTTTTAATTCTTCGCCATATTTCGTACATTTCCAACTGGTTACGCTCAATTTCGAGTACATTTTATATTAATACGTAAACTCTACTTTTTTTCCTTTATGGTTCCCGATTCACGCCATATTTAACTTGCAATTGAAAAGACATTCTTAAAATTATACGTAAAAAATTTCAGATTTTAAAAATATACCGGTCGTTTCACCTATTTTATTTGGGAATTAATCACTTACCAAAGACATTCATAAAATAAACATTGATATTCTGCCTTAGAACGGAAAAAAACATTCCGACTCGGTGAACCACCACGAGGAAACATAACCTTCGTAAAAACAAAGCGAAATGAATTGGACCGTCTCGATTAATAATTTAACACCGCGTGAGCGGGATTTTGTCGAGGAAATTGAAAAATTCCGTTTCTTCATCCTTCCGCCCATTAAAATCCCAAAGAAAAAGAGAGGAGTTGCTACACTCGGATAATCGTTTCATGAGAAGGAATATAAAACAAAGGGATGTTTCGGAGCATTTTTCTTCCGAGAGCGCGCAAGGCGGCGTAAATAATTTGGTCTTCTCTGGGAAAGGGGTAAAGTTAGGCCATCAGCTGTGGCTCTTAAAACAAGAAGTTGCGTTGGATGGAAGCGAAGGGAAGGGAGGAAGAAGAGTGGAAAAGAGAGAGCAATAATGGAGAAGATCGAAAGAGAGAGGCGCTACTTACCTTGCTTATTGCGCGGTCACTCTGCCGTCTCTTTACTCTCTTTCCGTCCGTTTAAATCTTATCATCCGCAAGCGGATCCTTGAAAATGATTTCCCATATTCCATACACTTTTACCAGCCTTTTGAAAAAAAATAGTGGAGCTCTTATATTCAGAGCCACAACGAAGTCAACCACAGGCCAAGAAATTGTAAAATAGGGTTCCCTTTTTTGTAAAATATATTTTTACTGCGACTATCGAAACGGAGGGTTTAAAAAGTCGATGAGAAACATTAAAATTGTAATTGTTACCTTATTTAATTAAAACCATCTCTACGTTAAGATCAAATTATACTATGGAATTTTGATCTCGACAATCGTAGGCTTTCTTTCCATTGACCTTCAGTTCAAGAGTTTTTTCTCCACAGTTCAAAGCTTTGTGTTTTTGTATCTCTATCTAGCCAAATGTATTAGTTTTTATATTCTGTCTATTTGTATCTACTATTTGTCCAAATTTTCTTGTATCTATGTTTACCGGATGGATTAGATGCATTGATTTATTTTTTAGATTTAAGTCAATTTTATTCAATTATTTTTAATAATTAGTGAATTTTGTCCTTGAAACAGTAGTATTCACGTGAAGTAGTCCTCTTACTTTGTCTTAAAAAATTAATAAAAACTGGATTATATTGTATAAAGTAAACTGTATTATTGTTTTATATTGTGATATAACTAATCATATCATAAAATAATCACTGGCATTAGTTATTAATAATAATAATATCAAGCAAAACGCTTTTGAGGGTACCGGATATTATAATCGGATTAACTAGTAATAAAGTATCACCTAATTCTGTGAATTTCATACTGGTAATGACGTACATAGATTTCTTCTTTAAATTTGGAATCCTAAATAAAGCAGGAATTGAATTTTTCTTTCCTTGAATGATCCATTTCCTATTTCCTCATCAGAGCAGAATCCCTGTTGAGAGCAGAATTTACTCAGAATCAAGGATTCGGAAGGATTTCGAGAAGCACTCAGGATCCGCATACGAAATTCAATATCGGACCTTTAAAATGTATGTACGATTATGAGTAACCTTACCAAGCTAACCTAATGGAAGGAATAATTATATTTGAAGACGTTGTGTAGTCATAATGATAAGTGAGCATGAAATTGGGAGTTTTCCATTATAAATTTCTGTATTCACGTATTCCGCAGGTGCTACGCTTAAGTAACTGGGTCTATTCCAAAACCATCACATAAACTAGCACAAAGAGAACCTCCATCGGAGCGTATTTTCGAGCGATATCCGAACACTTGGAACATTAATGAGCGTCTATTACTCGATCGTATTAGCGGAATAAAGACATATAATAATTTATTCACTCATGCAGATGGCGGAGCGCGGGCAGGTCACCGTGACGGGACCGGAAATGAGATCCTATTACTTGAGAGATGAATAATGCGTGGACCTAAATATGCCATCGTTCAGAAGTACGACAAAATGGCCACTGCAGCACATGGCCGCCATACGACTGTTATCACCATGCATTCGTCTGAGTGCAGCCAAGCGGACGTTAATACATATTCAAGTGGAACTACACTCCGCGGCAGGAGCAATTTACTAAGGACGGCTTAAAATCCCACACCATTCATTAATGCTCACTTTTCTGGGAATAGAAACATCGTCCATGTGCAACATTTCCTAGTTATTAGTTATTGCAATGGCACAATTATATTACGTAGTATTACTTGGCATACATACATTTCTTATTTTTACTGAAAAAAATTAATTCTATGATGGATATTTGAGAACCGATTTTCCATTTTTCGGAGGCATATAGCCTATAATTTTTGTCAGCGTGTTTCACAGGGTAAACGAGGGTAATAATACGATGGTGTACTAGAAGAAAGTGAATCGTTATAAAATAATAGATATGAAAAATAGAAGATGAAAGTAGAGGAATGCGGTGTACAAGATGGATGAATGAGTTGCTTGGCTCAGGTTTGATGTAGTTGAACAACGATCTCAGCGCCACAAGTAAGAGAAATAGTACCCGAAAAAAAATCATATTATTTCGCAGACGTACGAGCGTTATTAAAAGTTCTGAAAGATTATGAAATGTAAAAAGAATCCTAATTAAAAGAGCTACATTTCCTATAATATCATAATTCAGGAGCCATTTGCATTGTTTTGGTTGGACTGGGTTGGGTAGGTCGGGTAAGGATCGGGGTATGTAAAAAAATCATTCATTGATTGAAATAAACTGTACATTTTTTTATAAACTGACGATACTGCAGCCGTGGTTTTCCTGCAGAAAACCGATTGTAGAAGATATTTAAGCGACTTAAAGAGTAAGAAAAAGGTGTAGAAAGATGCATAAAAATACAAGATAGGAGTACTATAACTATATGTTACAGAATCTAAATTACCAAAAAAGATTTAAATCGAACATTTATAAGCTACACTAAAGTAAAATCGAATCTTAATGTAAATATGTAAGAAAATTAATTTCTACAAGCACAGAAATAATTACATAAATCTACTATACGTAAGAATAAAAAATTATAATATAATGAATAAGTGTAGGGTTCCCGATTCACGCCATATTTAACTTGCAATTGAAAAGACATTCTTAAAATTATACGTAAAAAATTTCAGATTTTAAAAATATACCGGTCGTTTCACCTATTTTATTTGGGAATTAATCACTTACCAAAGACATTCATAAAATAAACATTGATATTCTGCATTTTTTTCTTGGTTGCGGTAGCACAAAAGTTTTTGAAGAGGTCATCATACAGAGATCAATATGTTGAAAGGTAAGTTGTATTCTCAACCAAAGCAATGTGATTACAACTATATTATAACATAGTTTGAGCAGGTACAGTTGTAACAGTTTGTCAGTTGATAGTTTCGCCGGTAGTGTCGATCATATTGAAATGTCACGTTGTTCCTAATTACGCACCCCACCTGTAGTCCTAATATCACACTGTACGATATTAAACACACAAGACAATTTAAATGAATACTAACGCGTTGTCGCTTTATTGGTGTTCTGCAACATGTTTTAATTCATTGTTGCAGACGCCTCCTAAAAAGAGAAAGTAGCGGACAGAGGAATGTATTTAAGGACCATAAATTTGCAGTGGTTGACTCAGCATATTTTCTCAGAATATTTTCAGTGTTCCAATTAGTGTTTATGCCTTTAAAACTCATTTTGATGATTATAAAATACAGTATTCCTAATATCATCCCGTGCGATATTAGGAATGCACCCAGTGCGATATTAGGAACACTTTTTTCAAACGACCAATATCTCATTGTTGCGTCTTTTTATTTTATATTATAAGAGGTATTGAAATTTGTAGTTCAGCATAAGGCACAGTATTAATTACCTTATTTTAATCTTAACAAGGTATTCATTTTAATTGACAAAGACCGAATTTTCAGGACATTTTTTAAATTGGTGCGTTATTAGGACCACTTCCCCTATAAATAATAAACTGCAAAATGAATCGAAATTTGACTTGGAACCAACCTAAACTATTAAACGAATAATTTACTGAGTTATTAAAAAAGCGAGAATTGAAGTGAAATTAGCTCCCAAGCAGTCACGACAGACTTAAAGGGACTTATTCCTGTAACTGCAACACTATACTGATTTTCAGGCTTTCCGCTCAAAATCAGAACTTACTGTCCCCATCCCCTTCAACAACTCGTGGGCGGGGCACAGATCATAACTCAGCGGCTCAAGTAAAATGATAAACATGTCAAATAGAGGGTTTACCCGGTAAGAAAATGGTGTGAGGTATACCTGTACTCATGTATTTTGAAAAGAATCGTCTGAATGCTAACGATATAAGAGAATAAATTTCAAATGCGGAGCCTCAAAATAAATTAAGTCTGCGTCCGCGCAGGACAAACATAGCGAGACGTGTCAGCAATGAAATTAAAATAGACTCAGCCTAGCCTTATACTGTCACTATTGCCCCCGTCGACTCAAAAATAAAGCGACTTGGAACAAGTTAATTACGTGAGAAAACAAGGAAATTGCTGGTGAGGCAACGTTTAGCCAAGAGGTCGAATTTTTGCGATCCTCCGGAGAGCGGAGTTGAATTCGACGATAAGCTGCGAATTTGTCTAGGAAGGCGTGGACTTGGAGTGACCACCATCAAAAACTGGCCCCAAGTAGCCAAAGTAAACTGCTGAAAACATTGAATATTCATTAGGGTCCAGCTGTGCCTCTTTCCTTCCCTGTATCTGTGGTCAAATTATCCTGTCCTACGGCCGCTTTTCTCTTTCGCGAAATTTAGAATCGCATCTTCCCTCTCTCTGAATGTGAGAAAACAACTCAAGTAGTTCGTTAGTGTGTTAAGCCCCCACGGATTCAGTTAAAAATTAATACATTCAACCTATTTGTATTCAGACTCCATTTATTTCAATTTTCCCCCTAACTTCCTGATAAAAAGGAACTGAAGACGAATTATTTTTTAGGAAATTCTACGCATTAATCTCGAGAGAATACAAGGAAAATTAGCCTCATGCATAAAGGATTAGATTCGTGAGGTCCAGAAACAAAACACGGAAGATAATTAGGCGAAACTTATAATCCTAGCAGCTCACGTTTGCTAGATTATCTAGATTTGAAAGTCTTATCACTTACATTACCAAAGTTATATGGGTGTTCTTATTGTTAAATCTCCCTAAACCGCGGCTTCTGAAATTGGCCCTCTCAATTAAGAAACAATTTTATTCAAATTTTGCTCCATTACTATTGATACGATATACGACTTTCCTACGAATTCATTCTCACGAATATTTTCCGAGGCTAAGAAGGTTCATTTAGACCACTATCGGCCTGTGTTCCGCATATTTCTTACGAATTATTAATTAAGGTTTATTAGCATCTCTTTACCACATTCTGGTGACATGTTCGTACTCTTTTCTAGTACATCGTACATCGGTACAAGAATAAAAAAAATCAACATCTCATAAAATGACATACATGAAGATGCTTCCGTAGACTAAAATATTTCGAAAAGAAGCAGGAGTTAGAAAAATTGGTTGGGAGGATTCGAAAAATAATTGGGCGTTCGCCAAGTTGCCCGGCTTACATTCAACGTCGTCCCATTTCCATATTTAGCGCTTTGCTGATATTTTTTATATGTATGCCACCTGCTACGGATGTTTAAAGATTTCAACAAAGATTTTCCGGTAAAAATGCAAGTCGACCCCGTGGCATTTGAGTTCAACCTCATGCGAATAGATCCCGAAACGTATCCTCAGACAATGGTTCCAAGGGCCCCGCCTAGGCTCCCATATTCACTTTCGCGTCCGCCCATCACGATTGCTGGAGAAATTCCCGAGCGCCTTTCACGCCGCCATTATTTACGGCGATGCTCTGCCCAAGGGGAAAACAAAGGACAGGCGGAGGGCGTCGCCGAGTCCACGAGGGAAAGCGGTAAAGAGAACACGAACGCTTTCTTATCGATATTTTGCCGTATTCTGCAAATAAATAGTTTGACTACATTCGATTGCAACATTTACAAGTGTGAAACGCACACGAGCGTAAGATGTGTATTGTAATTTCAAGAGAAAAATTCCCGTTTACCCCGCGCATTGTGAGAAAGAGATACCAACGCTCAATCACTAATGGAGAACATGTGTATGCCCCACTTCATTTCGCACATGATACAATACAACAATGTACTTTGATCGGAAATATACTGCAATATACTTTGACAAAAAATAGCCCCTAAAAAAACCCTTTTGGAAAAAATACTTAACGATTACAACCAAGATAGGAAAATTATCATGGTTACACTGTATTATTCCGGTTCTCTTATTCAGATTCTCTAATATATTCATTCACTGGTTCGATCTATTCGCTGCGTTGATACAGCAAAGCGTTTTACACATATCCTAGAGCACAAAGTACGAGTTCTAATTTTAAATTTAACAGAGGATGATGTGAAACTGATTTTTTTTAATTCTAAATTTCGGTGAAGCACCTGCATAATGTAATCGCAGGAATATGTTATAATTAATTAAACGCATGTGATCGTGGTTCCTGAAAAGATCGACGACCGGACGGTATGCAGGATATCTTTCTCCGAACCGCGCTTGAATCGGTTAACTCATTTTCCGTTGAAATTATTACAGTACCTCAATCCAAGAAATGAACACGTATTTGCATTAAAAGGAAATTATGGGAAGTTCCAGACAGTTCATAAAACTACCTCCACAAAACACCTAAAGATTTCGCAATAATAACAATTAATGACCTTTTTAAAATAATTAAATATATTTCTGTTTTCCTTATTTATTCGTTACTTCGTATTGCCCAAGGATATCTTAATCAGCTTCCAAATGACGACTTGCAGGACACGTAGGTAGCTTTCGATCAGAGTTCTAGCTTTTATGACAAGTATCCTTTTAAGACCTCGATGGCCGCAGATGTATGCACTTTTCTGCATTTTTAAACATTAAAATATCTCCGAAAACGGTACATTTTTAACAAGACCATAATTTTTAATTACGATTATTTTTTAGAATATTAGAATAGATTTTATATATAGATAAAATATAATCTATTTTATTTAGAAAATCGCTCTTTCGCATTTCGGCAATCAAGACATAGGATAGAAAATCACAGCACGATTCCAAACTGGGATAAGCTAATGGGTCGCACGGAATTAGTTAAATGCCCTCGGCACTTAGTACAGAAGAACCTAAAATGGGTAACCTGCGTTGAGAAACACATAGAATATAAAAAGGAAGAGCACAACTATGAATAATAAAGGCTATTTCTGAAAGAAAATGATAGGAAATGCAAGAAAATAGCGGGTAATGGGAGAAGAGAAAGGAAGGAAGTTAAGAACCAGCGACTCTAATCGGAGGAAATCGAGACGAAAGGTCCGCATGTTTGGGAGAGAGCGGATCAGAACTTCTGCAGGAGAAACTCTAAAGCGACGGTGAGAATCCAACGAAAGGGATCTCCCGAAATACTTCTCCCCTAAAGCACCCACCTCAGCGGGAGTTTCTTACAACAAATAGAGGGTCTCATCTCGGTTCATCCCGGTTGGACCAAAAGGGATCAGGACGGCATTAAAACACAGGAGGCGAGTCATCACGGAAAGGGTTGGGTGGGAGGAAGAAAGCAATTCCGCAATTTACTTCATTACCAAAGGACCCGATAAAACCCCCCCCTTCGCTCCGTCCCTTCCCTTAACGATCTCCCCTTCGCTTCCGCACAATCCTTTGGCCGCGATTTGCATATTCTCCCAGTGTCGCCCTTATCTGCTCCGGATCATCATTCAACTTCCAGCCGCGGTGACAGCGAGGGCCGGTCTCTTGCAGTCGTGGTCAAAGACTCGGCGGGTATTAGACCATTAGTGTTGGGTTTAGCAGCGCGCCGAGTCATCCAATTGCCTTTATGCTCACTTTTATCGCCTGAGAGTACTAATTATCATTTCATCGCGGTGGAGATGGGAAATAGGGTGAAAGGGGTATGGAGATATAAATAAGGGGCCGAGGCGTTGGTCATATGGGTAATGTAGTTTCGAGAGGGTAAAATATCGCGATGATGAATATATTAAGTTAGGATTATAATCGGGAGTCTTAAAGAGCGGATGGAATCAACGGGTTATTTATCGCCCGAGATGAGATCACCCATATGGGTCCCTTAACGAATTTATATCTGACGTAGTTCAGTTCAGAATGGCGATTCTAATCTTCTTCGCGTCGTATCTCCGAAATGAAAACTACTTGGTCATCAGACGGGCGATAAAGAGGTGTAAATATCATCATCATCGTGCTTGAAAGAATTTGCATTCTCAACCCCTTTATGATAGTAGGGGTTATACGGAGATGAAGAGGTACCTCGGCGTAATTTGGTATTCAGAGAGATTTTGTAAACTACACGTTTTACTTAGAGACGATAACACATTCTAATGCAAAAATCGTGCAAATAATAGAAGAAAAAAAATCTGCTGCATAACAAGGCCCTTAGGGTTCTTCAACATTCCATTAGTAATGGTATTATTCACTGTTCACATTAATTTTAATTCGTAGAAATCGAATTATCGTACCTTCACTCATGTTAGAAATCTCTTGATTTTGAAATTAGACAATTAACTCCGTCGGTGGTTCAAATAAATTAAAAACGATCTCAAAAATTTTAATTCGGGAGGCAGTAAATAAATAATTATAAAATACACACAAAATCCACTGAATAGAACCATAGATACGACGTAAAGCAAGACGCGATCAAAAAGTAGGAATGCACATTATGCCAGTTGTTGCCATAAATTAAATTATATAAATAAATAACACGTGATACGAAAATGCAAAAGAATACAGAGAACTAAGTATGTGCTATAGTGATAAAATAAAAGTTTGCCAAGAAGAGAAATCAAAAACTGAAATTTCTTAAAATCCTGTACATAAAATCCAAAATTTTAATACATGTTTACACTACCTACTAAGGCTGCTTTTAAATTTAAATGTATTACAAAACGGCTTTATGACAGAACTTTAGACTACGAAACCTGGGCCCTGTAGTGTGTATAATGTGTAGTATAGTAAAAGATCTATCATGAAGCCGTTTTGAGAGAATGAACACAACGAAGGGTAGCATAAGTCTATGCTGCTTAATTTATTAATTGTAACTTCTCATTACTTGCCTTTTAGAGAAGCTAAATACCTCCATATCATTGCATATCGCATAATTACAAATTAAATCCTCCTTTGGGGCACACAAAACCACCTGTTCGTAAGTTTCATTCTAATTACAAATTGTAAAAGAAGCAAACAACGTGCAAATGTAGCATGAGAAGTAGCGTTTTTTGAAAGATAGTCTCCCATCACACGATAAACTGTCTCATAAAATAGGTCGAGTTATGTAAAATATAGTGTGAAATTATTAGTTTTTAGTGGTTACCCGAAAATGTATCTGATTGTGAGCTGAACCACCGATGTCCGCACGAAAAGTTGCGGGTTGGATTAGCTCGAATAATTTACGCTCTATTGCGGATACGTAAACGTAGCCTGTGGATATGGATAGGGAGCGGATTTTGGAATACCCGAGGAAACCTCTAGATTATATAATCCAAGGATATTGCGTAGCATACCAAGATCTTCCCTACATAAGTTGGAATGCTTTGCCTCACAAGCATGAAAGCTAGCCATGCGTTCCTCGCCATTACTCTCACGATTGAGTTAATTACCAGTAAGTACTAATGCTTTGACTACTGATCATCTAAGAAAAATAAATGAAAATTAATTTTCTGTAGATTCGATTCCCGAAAAGAAAAAATTTTCCCGTTCTTGTATTTTTGCAGATTGGAAGACGTCCTCAAGTTGGAAGAACCGTCTCATAAAATACTTTTGACGTGCTTCCCAAACTGAGACAATCCAATAATAAGCTCTCATGCCCTACGAAATGGTCTCCATCATCTGCATTCGACCTCCTTTACGCGAAATTCCGACTTGGTTGAATGGGCTGTCGTTCCATTCCTGCAGCGACGAAATGTTCCGAACGTGCAAGCGCGTTTTTCATTCGCCTTGCAGTTTCAAGAGAGAAAATGCTACTTTAAGTTTGTGAAGTGGAGAAGGCAGCGGGTGCTCGCGAGAGGTGACACGGAAAAGGAGGCGCCGGTAGAGGGCGTCGCGACGCCAAAGGAGACGGCTCGAATGGATATCTAATATGTTGTGACAGTTGATATTCCTTCTTTTGAACTGAGAGCGATTCCATTCGAAAGAAGAATTATGGAAAAGGATTTTATCTCGCCGTGCCATATACTTCGGGATTAACCTTGATCTTCTTCCTCAGACATACGCCGAAGTAGGCTAGGAATTTTCAAGACGACATTCCATCTTCTCTATATAGACTCCTAGCTCTTACATGAATGAGGATTTTTTTAATTTTAAAGGAGAAAAACGGTGATAATTCGTCCAGATTGATTATGTATATTTTTAAGTAATAAAGAGAAAGTAAAAAATCGTTCGATTAGGTCATGACTTCGCGGTGGGACTCGAAAGCAAACTGCCAACGATTTAACTTATTATTTTTTTCTTTAAGTCTTTCATTCCTTTATGTGTTAAAAGTACTTAAGTACAAAGGTTATTCTACCAATGTCGTTAATTATCCAGGTAGGCTCTGTTGTTCCATAAATCATAAAGTAGAATGACATCTGCTGTCTCAATGTTCACTAAAATTACAGCAAACAGTTTAGAATGTATCAACTACTAAAATTCAATAATACAGTTCATCTGCCATATTTGGTTTATATCCCATGCGGATTTTCATGTCGCTCTTCTTCGATCTTCATTTTCACAAGATTTACATTTGATTTTATGCCTTTGAGTACGGCACAATGTACGTAGTACTAATAATATAGCTGTCTTATATGTTTTACAAGTACAAGTCAGCCTTAATTTGACAACCTTTACACTCGAAATTAATTCCTAGCTAATAATGAGTACTTCTATGATTATAATACTTTCTTTAGTTAGAAAACATAACTTCCAAATATTCTTCCAGTCTTGAGACGAGTTCGTTTCGATAAAGCAATTCTATAAAATTCGTGAGAAGTATTATATTGCATGTTTAAAACTTATATTGGTGCAAGAAAAAATTTACTCCGTCTAAGATCTAGATGGGCGACGTAATCCTTATGAATTATGAAGTCAATAGCGAAACTAACGAGTACAGAAAACACACATAATCCAGAAAATTTTAGGTTACCTGGTTAAAATATCACAGAAAATGAAAATGTACGAACTTATCTCCTCATGGAGCCATCGATTTTTCATTCAATGACTCGTGAGAAATCCATGAAACGCGATATCTGGAAATATAAGAGGCAATGATATAAAATTTGCCAACTCGATTCATTGACAAGTTGTTGAAATTGAGACTGAATATCTTAATCAACATCCGCCTCTATTGCCTGAAATTTATTAAATCCATTAAGCAGCAGATATGCGCATACTACACGGAATCAACAATGCCCTACTTGATTAATTACGGCTGGGCAAACGCGTAGATCGACAAGCCCATAGTATAAAATACCCTTTGAATATATAAATGAATGATTATTTTGCTTCTATTTATGAACTACAATTAATTCCCAAGAATGATGTTCCCAGACACTTTCGTATTGACGAGCACTGAAAATAAACTTTTTCAGAAAGCTGAATTTCCCACAGAATTTTCTAACGGAACAAAATAATAACACCCTTTCAATCAAGAGCTTACACGCGACGAAAAGCTGCTTTCAACGACCGATTGAATGGGAACAAATTGAAAGAAGAAAAAATATATCCAGTCTGAAATTTCAGTCAAAGAAATTTATAAACGATCTATATTGCAAAAAAGTTCGCCAAAACACATGGGAAACTTTTGAAAGGAACCAATATAAAAATAACAGGTTAGAACCGCAGGCTGATGGATTAAACTAAAGTAAAAATAGCAAAGAGCATCACAAAAACGAACATATGCTAAATGACAGGCATTCCAGCGAAAGGAAGATATGAAAAATATGCTGCGGCGCAACAAACTGAAAGCGTCCGCTATCTTTAGTTTCGATCCTTTCAACACGATCGTATATAGTAGAAGATTAGTCTTCTTGGAAGGAAACGCCCAAAAGAAAATTAAATTCTGTAGAATTTTGTTTCGGACGGGCCTTGCACTAATCACTCACTATTTCCGGAAATGAATATTCATTCTGGACTGCTTTCAATGCATAGATAAAATGTATTCACTGATGAAAAAGTGATCCCTTTCCGATTTAATCAATTTAGACAGTTCCAGACTAATTACGATCAAGATTCTCACGTCAAGTCAAGATCAAGCCGTTATAGCCCTGTATTTTAGCTAATAAGAGACTAACCAACGATTACACCTCTCTCGTCAGCTACAACGCGTAATGATAAACGGTAGATTATGCAGTAGGTGTCAGATCTGAAAAAGAATACCATGGTGAAAACATAATAACGATCTTTCTCGCTAAAAAAAATTACATGCGTTAAAACAGTGTTAACAATGGAATTACTCAAAGACATTATTCATTTTTACGGTAAATTATAGAACTAAATCACGTATGGCATGAATGCATGACGAAGTGCTTAGTATAATGAGTGCTTTTTGAATGGAATGTTTAATGATCATTACGAGAGAGAGTACGTGATGGCTGGGTGATGTATGGTGAAGAGTTTAAGGATTGCATGACCTGTTTTAAAGGGATTATTCACTTAAGATTCTACAAACGGAGTAAACGAATGATACCAAAACGATAAAAATGACATTTAATGAGAGGATCAGCTGTCCTAAAGGGTAAGAATACTGAAAAATAAATCTTTAGTTGTGTTGAATGAGATTCTGATAAAGGAATGCAAACTCAATAATAAAAGAGAATGTATGAACAGAATTACGCCGTCTCTCAACCGAGAACGGTCAGGAGAGATAAGAAACTTTGGAAAATGACGCGGAAGGAGACTTATTGAGATAGTGGTAGTAGTATTGTTAAAGGTGCTTCATCAGCTGAGGTCATCACGTGGGAATCGAACCCGAAACTGCTTTCACCGAAGTCGAACGCTTTGCCCACAAGACTGTTAACGAGATCTACTATATAATAATGTAATTACCTCTTATTTCTGGCCCTATAAATATCGTACGCAATCACTTCTTTTTAATACGAGTCGAATGGATAACAGAGCGCTATAACTAACATAGCGCGATTTTGATACTGAATTCGCTGCGAAAGAACACAGTGAATACAACAAATTCGCAAAATCAATCAACGAAATTTACGAAATATATAGAAAAAATGTACAAGTTCATTCAAATTGATCGTGCAACCGGTTAACATTTTCTATAGGCAAAGGAAAAGCAAGATGGAACAGTTTTCATTGAAACTCATCTTTACCTGAATGCACCGCCATTTCCTTATCATCACCCAAAATCCTCTTTACGGTGTCTCGTTTATTCCAAAGCATCTCCAAATAGAGTTCAACCCACCTTTAATCTGATTCGCTGCCTCTAATCCTTTCCTCTTTCAACGCTGCCGTAATCCGACCTCTCAAATTCAAAACATCCCCCACCCAAAGCATTTATATCAAGCGAATCTTTCTCCCAGGGCACAACTCCTCTTTCACTTCATCGATTCCCACGTCATTCGAATTCACTCATTTGTATTTTGATAATTTATCCTAAATAAGTTTCGGAAACAGTTTTTTAATGAAGGAATAATTAGGTGGACGACTGGGGTACCATAGGTGTGCTGTGAGACCCAATAGCAAAGCTGTTATAATAATTTTACAGTTGCCGCTATTGTCATCACACTATATGATGATACAGATAAAAGATAACCCCTAGCTGCGAAGTTTTCATGCAACTTTGCCTACTATGCCCACTTGTTTCAAGAACCATATGGTACACAACTCTCAAACTTTGCACATGATTAAGCGTCGCAACTCCGCAAGGAATAGCCTATTTTTTGCACGCACAGAAGTCTAACATATTTCAGATAAACTCCCTTCAAATATCCAAAGTTCATATTTTCTTCTGCGGTGCTTTCTTTTGTCTATGTCTATGTGTATACCCTGCTAGCCACCTTTCGGCGTGTGGCAGGGGGTGCATGCACGAAGACTCTATTTACCTAGTCGATTACTTTCGCGTATCGTTCGCGGAAAAAACGAATTCTTGAATCGGTTCGTTTTCGCATCTATTTCTCTTATTTTCCTCGCTGTATCAGAGCGGCCTATATAGCAGGGAGGGCGCATTATGTCCGCGACGTCTTCCGAGAACGTGGTTTCTCTGAACTTATTTAATAAATTTATCCTTAGTGTTAATCTTCTTTTCTCTAATGATTCCCATCCCGCGTTCTTGAGCATCTAAGTAACGCTTACTGATTTATCATAGCAAATCTTCACGAAACGAATCCCTTTTCGTTGCACCTTTTCTATTTCTCGAATACAGCACTTGGAAAGCACATAGGAAAGTAATGATGAACATAGAAAATAAACTAGAGAAATATCGCGCATTCACCAAGAGGATGCAGGATTAACGATATGTTCGCACTTCTTTATAGAAAATTGTAAATGCACACTATGTTTCGAGAAACATAATTCCCCTCTTCTACAAACTATAGCATACTGACAGAAAAATGAAGGATCGTATAAGTTTATCGTACTACCGTTATGGGTTCAAAAATCCACATTTTTCGCGAACGAAAACCTGTAGTAACACAGAAAATGAAATATGGTTCATTGGAGCGTAAACTCATTACTGAAACCGAAAAGCAGCTTGCATCACACACAAGGACGTAAAGTAAATACCAAAATGTGTTGTTTTGATCAAAAAAACCTCCGCGCTCTTTTGAAATTACTTCACCCAGCGACCGTGAGACACTTTTTTCGTAAAATATTTGATACCGCCGACGTCTTCTCGAGAGACAAGAAGCGAGATCCATACTTTCCTCATCGCGAATCAATTCCAGAAGAGTGCGCTCTCTCAATTTGTTGCATTTTTTCCCGTTTCTCGGGATTCGCCCGATTGTATTTTGAAGTGGTTAAAGGAGTCATCCGAAGCGCTTCCTGATCTCCGATCGGGAAAGGAAAGAGAGAAAAAAAGTTTTCCTCTCTCAAATCGACGGCGCATGAGGAAAATACGCAATGTGAATTGGAGTGGGAGCGTAAGGATTTCGCCTCGGAAAGAAAAGCAGGGGAGAAAAACTGGAGGCAGAGAATGAAAGGCTACGGGAATATGAATGGGAAGAACTCCTTATTCGCGGAGGTAAAAGGGAATAAAAAAGAATGGGCGGAGGCAGGAATTGGGATGTGTTTGAGAAAGGGGGAGGAAACTTTTACGGAAAGAATTTTGATGAAGTTGGGAGAGCTGCTCCCTTTTTTTATGTGTCGAAACAAGACCGAGATGACAACGGCGAAGGGAGAAGAATGAAAGGGGGATTCGAAGAATCAGTAGTAAATAAGAGGAGTGGCGCGAAGGAGTGTTCTGTTCTTTTTTCGGGCCGCAGAAGGGGAACAAAAAAGTTCCTCACCTGGAGCGAAGATAATGGAAATAGGGGATGGTCGGTCCATTAATTGATTGATTGGACTTTTTACCCGCGGAGTGAATACTATTCTATTCGTTCGAACGCAGCTGTGGCCGGGGAATGTGGATTAGGGACGATCGACGGGATATAGGTAGTACAGTGACTCGGCGAGATTGCATTGTGGGAAGGAATGAATTTTCCAAATGGAAAGATATCCCGAGTCTTCCTTCCTCTATTCCAAAACTTTCATTCGGCGGCTTTCACACAATACAGAGTAACGTGGACCAGAAAGTGAAGGTACGTTGAAATCCGGTTCCCTTCTCTCTTTTACATCCACCTAATAGAAGCTCTGGAGGAAAGCTGCATAACTTACCGCATGGATATGGCAAAAAAATGACTGCGCACCGCAGACGAAGAATATAGGCAAATTGGCTACCGTTTTTAACTTACAAAGAATAATTACCAAAGCATAAAAACATGTAATATAATAAATGTGATTCATTACATTTTATTATCAGAAGAAAGGTTTTCGAAACTAAGAATTAAATAAGAGATCTATAATCTTTAAATTTTTCTTCGAAAGCGCATTCTTGACGACTTCTTGCCATTACGAATTTTAAAATATTACTACCAATTTATAAGTGAGAAACAATGGAATTTGTTTTTTCACACAATTTTATTACCTATATAATATATATAATTTGGCCGTCTATCCATCATTTGGTAAAACCCATGGAAATAATGAATGATTATATATCATGCACATAGTTTTGAGGGTAAGGTAAGGAGGGGAGAAGGTTTAGCAAAGGCGATGCCGTTAAATTAGATTTTCAATGGTTCGTACTTGATGACGTCTGAAATGCCGAAACCGGTCGGTAAATAAAAACCATGAGGGAAATACGAACTCCATTGTTTCTCATTTATTAAATGGCGTTTGACGAACTAACATCCAATGATATTGATTGTATTACTAGCAATTTGTGTAAAAAGATGCCGTTCCTCAAATAAGGCAATTTACTAGCAGGACTAAGAGGAATATCAGCCTACTCCGGAGACTACATCGCGTCATTTTTTTACAATTGTCGTGCTATAAATAAATATTTGTTAACATTACTCCGGTTTCTTAGCAAAATTTAGAGCTAAACGACAAACCAATTCCATGAGATCTCTACATGCCCAAGTTATGCATCAATTATACCAATGGGAGTTTACGGTTTGTGAGTGCTTCTTTGGCTCAGACTGCATGCATACTACGCGCGACAGAAGGGTGGTTTTCAGTAAATGATAGACCCTAGGTATCAAGGGTTCGGCTACAGAATTACATCAATTCCATTGGTCGATTTTTCGATAAGAAAGCAACATTACACAACTTGATAATTAATTTAATGCACTTCTAATTGTGACAGTTCAATCAGCCACGCAAGATCCGGAAATAGTATGAAACATTGTCATACCTTCCACGAAAAGTTTCGTGGGTCCAAAAGTAAGGGTCTAATGGTACTTCGTAATAATTCCACCTTCAGTTTACTTTTATCTTGTATGGGCTTAACTGGCAATTCTAAACTTGACTTCATGGACGTAGTGAGTTGCCCCTAGCAACTGGGCAGTCCCAATACGCTAAAACAACTGAGCTACGAACTCCCGCCGCACTGAATAGATCAGACCGATATCAAATGACCATCTACTCTTTTTTCCTGTAATTGGTTAGATTCTGACCTTACATATTTCTCCCTCGTCACGATTTGCAGGGTTGACATTGTTATCTAAGAGTTTAAGAGCCTATTTCCGAGTAGTGTATTTCTTTATCTGCAAACCCCACAAGCCGCATATCAGCATGTGGTAAGGGACACAACCATCAACCGGTTTATTTTCTTTATTTACTACCACATATCGTGCGAGGAAATAACTAATTTCAAATAATCTGCCTTGGATTAGTTCTTACTTTAATTTGACTGTCGAATGGGCAAAAGGACAGAGTAACAGGGGGTTGCGTAATATCTTTCAAATCTTCAGTGGTCGTAAATTCTGCAGAGTTAATTTAAAAACATTGACCAAATACTTAGCTCTCTTTCCTCTCTAACTCTCAACCTGCGTCGGAGAGACTTTTAGAAAAAGTTTGCCGTTTCTTATCTCAATAATTTCTGCGAGAAACGCATCGCCCGGCAACGCACCCAATACATGGAATGAAATCGTTCCGGTGGCTCATGAAACAATGGAAGAAGGGAATTGGGTTTCATGATCTGGCATCCGAGACTGCATTCTCTCCTTCCTCGATTCTCCATCGAGATAAACGAGGCAACCAAAGGAGCGTTGGGGAGACATGGAATGGGAGAGGGAAATTCGGAATCAGATTGAGCAGTGAGAGGTGGAAACGTGCGAGGATCGGCGGAGGAAGACACGTAGAAAAAGGGAAGGTAAAGTGAGAAGGCGTGTGGGAGATAAGAAAAGAAGGATTTGTGCGGGGAAAAGGATGCTGTGATTTTAGGGCCACGGAAGGAAGAAAGGAAGCTCCGACCATTATGTAATCACTCACCTCGAGAAACTGCGAAAATCAGTCCGATAATGTCCGAGTTGAGAAAGGGCGAAAAGGCTGTGGGTGATCTAAAGCTAAAAGAGTACAGGTATGGAAGGGTATGCAGCAGCTAAGTAGTCAGAGCAGCCTTAACGTAGAGCTTTCCTCTCTACTACCTATCTTTATTTCCAAATCCGAGTTCGTTATTCTTCACTAGCGTTATAGCCCTTTCATTTATGAGCACTTTTCCTTCATTTTATCGGCTACACAATTCGTTCATTTTGGTTTTCCTTAGTCTAAATAAGAAACGTCGCTTCAAACCCGTTTGAGTTGTATTGTGTCGTCATAAATGCATTAATTTTACCTTTCAAGGTACATACAAATTTTGATTTTCCGCTACCGATACCAGTCGGCGTGAATCCTAAAGTGATTGAACCAGACAGAGATTTAAATTCTACTCTAATTATACAGGTATTTGAAGAAAAGAACGCTTTAATTAGTAAAGCGTTCTTATGAATAAATGAATTATGAAGAAATGTAAACATAAAAGACTTAAATACGTCTTTTTGTTTACAAAACAAATTATAATTCTTATAATATGTACTATTAGACATTATATACAATTTACACTATAATGTACAATGCACTTTACGGAGTGAATACAAAGTAGCTGAGGTAATGTTGCCCTTAATACCAAGTTCTATGAAGTTAAGACCGATAAGCTCCACTGAAATTGCCTACGTGTTGTATTTACTGCAACATTTATATATTTGGCACTCCAATGAAAACTGTGTATAACAGAACCTTTATACTGAGGAAACTTGTGCATACGGAAAAATAATTTGGTCCTAGCTTAAGGAAAATAAACTATCATAACGTTTATAACAGAACCCTATGCATTTCGGAAAAGTTTAACCAAACCATGCGATTCCGCTAAAGATAGGCTTCACTCAATTTTTAAAATAAAAAACAAGTATTCATCTAAAAATCGGAAATATCTTCGAATTCCTTCATGCAAGTGCTTAGAAGAATAAAAGCATAAAATCATGTTAAAATACCCACTTTGCACAAAAAATATGGCCACGAGATAATGTCGATGCACAAGAAATGGAATAAAGTAAAAACATCGGTTTTTAATTCAAAAAAAGAAAACTAATGTAATACCCAATTAAGTATCATGACTATAAATAATATTTCACATACAGGGTAGCAACGAAACATGTATCTGAAAACTTCATAAAATTTCCAAAAAAACAGTGGGAGCCCGAAAATTAGTGGGACATTATTTAAAAAATTATAATACACTTAGTAGAAAGCCTTCTTATAAGCAATAATAACTCTGAAAATACGGAATTATTAACATTAATCGGCGATAAGGTAAGCCTCGTTAAGAATCACTAATAGTTTCTAGCAGAATAATTGTGTGGGAATATATAATCCGATTTATATGGAAAATCATTATTAAAACGAGACCTATCTTAAATATTCGAGGAGTAACAAGCAAAATATTACTTCAGACATGTATGATTGTCTTTGGATATACTAGGTAAATAAATAATCATTTTCAATTAATTTTACGAAATACACTTACATATACATACTTACGAATATATAATTTCAGGAGTAACTACCGGAACCTACCTAAGGTGAAAGAAGCGTATCCATCGACAAGGGCGATTAATTCTTTCTAAAGCGGATGTATACAATTAAATTTCATCAGGAAGTTAGGACGTCCTCCTAAAACTGAAGCAGTAAAAGGAAATGACGAAATAGCCTAGGCAAAAAAAATAGTTAACTGGATTTAAGTGGGAGGTACTTAATCCTTGGCTCATTACGTAAATGATTTTCCCACGGAAGCAATAGATTCGGAGAGAGCGAAAAAGATAAACGCAGGGACTGAGTGTCTCGAAGGCACTAAATCGAGGCTCTTCCTCTCCTCGAGGACACAACTAAGCGAAGGCAAACGGCAGCCATTACATGTAATAATGTTAGGGGACGAATTACTACTTCCCTACCCTTGGCTCTCTTCCAGAGAAGTAGGGGGAGGACTGAAGGAGAGAGAGAATAAGGAAATAAGCGAAAGGGCAATTAAGTAGAGGTAGTGAGAAAGTAGTGAGTGAAATTTCTTTAAAATTTCTGATCTGAGGTCTCAACATTCCTTTACAATGCCTTAAGTATTTCCAGGAAAGTAACTATACAGTCTGAATATATTATAAAAAATGTTTAACTAAAAATTCTCCGTCGCCTTAAATTAAAATAAGTTATTAAATGTACTTAAAAGGGTGCCAAAAATATCATTTTATGAAGAGAAGAGGGTAGAGCCCAAAAAAATTTGTGTCGCATTTTAGGCTGACAAATTTTTGTATCGTATCATGAATTCACAGGATGTTCCTGTCGGTGAAATAGATTGCTTAAAATATGCCGAAAGAGCTATAAAAAGTGTATATCATCATATACACCTTTGTTTTAAATCCAACGTCCAATGTAGGCCTCCCAAGTTCCAGTTTTCACTAACTGAACTCTCCAAACATAAATAAATGTACATACAAATATAATAACGTCTTTTTTTCTGAATAAATATAACGATGCAAACACTACTCAATGTTTATGAAAATGACACGTTAGCGTGTATAATTGACGCTACGAAAGAACACAAAAAATAAGAATGGAAACAAAAGAAGAGAAAGGTCAAATGTCCTCCATTGAGTGAAATTGGATGACGGGATTCCTGGTACGGATGAGTGTAGACGAGGTCCTCGGAGGTTCACATTAATAAGGATGCATACATACGAATTTGTGTTATTTGATATCTCATAATGTGCCCGAACAAGCACGCCAATCTTGAAATCGGTCTAAATTATAAGGTCGGTGCCTCAGATTGCGAGGAGTTAAGCGATAAGGATAGCTTAAGGAAGGCTAATGTGCAACAGATGAAAACGCAACTGGAAAATAGGTTGAGAATCAGAAACCAGACACTTCAATCATTCTCAGATAGCATTCGTATTTTATCCTTAAAGAGGGGTTCTCCTTCCACCATTCGCATTTTGTTTTTTGTTTATACAATTTTTGAGGTAGTACTGCATGGAAGAACGATAATAATAAGGTACAAGAGAGCAAGCGCTGTCAAATAATTAACTCCATGTTAAAAACGTTACCGTCTGACCTTAAGTCTCATAGCAGCATCAAACATACGTTATGCACAATAGTAATGAAATGACAATCGGCAAAATTCTGGATTGACTGCGCCGTATTAGGAAGCATGGGAGATTCGATAGTCTGAAAGGTCATGGCCAGCGTTCGATGGAATTCGCAAGGCATTATTCATACGATGTCCGTAGATTGTTCTGACGTAGGTCACTCAATTGGCAGTACTGTGCTGACTGAATGTACTGATTCGCGACAAAATAAAACATGAAAGGGAACCGTTAATAGAAAATATAGTTAATTCTTCGATGAGAAAACTCAAGCTAATTCTTTCATAGTTAAGAGAGCAAAAATAAGTTACTTGTGCAATTAAGTTACGTGCCTCATACACTGTTATCTATATTCGTCCCTTGAAAAGTCTTCTTAAGTGAGTAATGGAATAAAATACCGAATATATATGGTCACACATTGATTTGATAAAATTACTATTCTATAGAGTAAAAAATTTAATTTTTTACTCTATAGAATAGTAATTCTTTTTAATTAGTAATTAATTTTTTTTTAATTAACAGTTGAAATGTTGCGATATCTATCGAATTCAAAAGAATAGTGGGATTTTTGTAACATTTTATTTTTAACAATTACTTTTGTTGTTGACTTTTACTTAGTCCAGCCATCTTCTACTGATTTTATGTAATATAGATGGAAGTATACTGAGCTGAATCGGGGCAGTGTCGAAGAAAAAAATGTAGCCTTTCCACAAATTTTTTTCATCGCATACACAGTACTTATCAGACATTCATCGATGGGGAAAGGCCAAATTCTCATCCGTCCAGTAAACCTTCGCTTATCGTCCATATATCTAGCAGACCTTTATTCTCCATGAAACTGAACTTTCGCGTGTTTTCCCTCAAAGTTATATCTCTGAAACAAAACAGGCCGTCATAAAGGAAACGGATCCGAACGTACAAAGTACTCGACGTAACGCATTCCAGGAGATGCCGTAGCAAAGAAGTTGGAAAATTTTTCTCCTCTCCTTTCGGAGGGTAAAAAAGGGCGGAATTCTCCAGGCCTCCGTTCCTTGGGATGAAAAGCACGAAAACATGAAAGACGAAGAAGAGACGGGCTTTCGAAAAAAGCATGCAAAAATAAACCAGATGCGAGAGAGAGGGAAGAAAAAACGCAATCTCGCGAACATGCTATTTTCCTTGCGGAGTTTTTCTGTTCCTTGAGAAAAGGACGAGGCGAAGAAAGGGAGAAGGAGGGTAACACGAGTACCGGGGCGGAATCTACAACTGGTATCAGGGTGGATTCCCCCTATGCCATTTGTCACGACCGCAGTCTCCTCGTAGAGTCACGGCAGGGAGTCATCCCATCAGTCACTGCAAGGAGTGGCGAATGCCAAATGCGCCTGGACCTCGTAAGCTCTTGGCCAAATTCACTCCAACAATGGGACCCGCCTCTCTTAGTACCTCTACGTCGAATGCATCCTGTTCGCCATCTACGAACATTCTCCCGCACATCTAGATGCCATCTCTTTCCTCAAAAAAGCGTTTTCCTTCTCAATTACAACTGCCCCCTCCGTTCGTGCCATCCATGGATAAGCATTAAACCCGAGGATGTTCATAAGTGAAAGAGGCTAAGATAAGGAAGCTGAATAAACAGCTCATGATTGCTATTTTCACGTTGATTTTAATCATTCCTCAAAATAATTCGATGTTGGAGCCTAAAGCAGGCAAAAACAGAGATAAAACTACGAGAATAAACAGAAATCTATCCACAGAAATGCTGATTTTTTTAAACTTCCTCACGCATTGATAATAAATCCTTAGGAATGAGAAAAATAAACAGTTTTAACTAATGAAAAGAATAAGAAAACACTTATACACGTTACCTCAGGATAATTGTTTTCTTATTCTTTTCATCATGAATACCCCAAAGTCGAGCCCGAAGTAGTGGACTTTGATAGTTTTAACTAAATCCTAAAGCGCATAAAGTAAATATATATTCAATAGAATTATTACTTGAATTCTAGCTACAAACATTCTTTCCTTAAGAAATATCGTACCTTCATCTGAACTGCAATGGAGTGAAGGAGGATCTTCCCGAAACAAATAAAAGAATTAATATAAACGATAGATACGATATACACACATGATTGAGCTCTCTTATTTCACTTAAGTGGTGATCATTAAACTCACGGATTTTTTCAAAAACTCTTAATATGTAATGATAATATTTCGCTATTTGCCATGAATCTATATAAGTTCTTGCCAAAATTCTCATAAAAATATACTCAATTTCAATAAAATCTTTTTAACTTGCGAACCGCAGCTCTTTCCTAACTTCAGACTCGTTACACCAACCATGAATTACGAAAATACACATATACGATATAAGACACATATACATAAGACAATTTGCAATTAAATCGAAGTATTATTTTTACTTATTATTTACTTTCGATATCCAAAAATTGGTATGTAAATAAATGATTCTGAACTTCTAGGATTGGCTAATGCGGAATTCACCTATTTCTTAAATTGATTTCTCATTTTGTACTTTTAAGATGTCAAATGATGTTTCAGAAATAATATTTTATACCCTCTTTTCTTACGAGCAATTATATTTTTAAACGCCCATTTCCTCAATCTTCCAAAATCCATGCTTAAAACAACTCTATCGAAAGAAAAATAAAAATTGAACTGCAATTGAAAATTCAAATGAAACTTAAGAGAGAGCTATTATTCCGTACTTGGCCAATTTGGGGACAGGACGCGAATGTATGCCTCGAAGCAGCGTGCCAGCAGCTACAAAATTAGCGGATTAAATATCGGATTTAAACGACGGAAAGCACAATATTAGCTCAACGTAGCTAAACGGCACACTGCCCAGTCCGGCAGCGAAAGAATTTTAATTGGTTCTAAATAATCCAGATCGTTTTGGAGAGAACAGCGACCGTGGTGAGACCTGCTCTGTTTACAGGACACTCGAGAATTGCGCGTGGACCCGAGTCCATCTTCTCTGCAGAAGGATAAGGAGAGATCCTTGCACTCGCCGAGTGGGGGTAAAAAATGAATGGGAGAAAAGGTATCGGAGGAGGGGATAAGGGAGAGAAGGAGCAGCCGAAACAATGACGACGGAAGAGAAGTCAAGGAGAATATCTTTTAGGTCGATACGAGCTATCCTTTCTCTTTATCTGCTACTTTTTAAATGAACCGACGTATCCGTAATTGCGTAATTCATAGCGCGTTGTTATTGACCAACTCACAGGACTTTCAGGGTCCTATTAAATTAAGCGTTTCTCATTTATTAACTGCTTTTGATTATTTTTTAATTTCACTGTTTCCTCTAACACTTCAGTGATTCGAAAGAAGCAGGAAGAATGAGGAAAAGCACAAGAATGTGATGAGTGATATCTTGCAGAGAAAAGACTTTAGTAGTTGGGATAATGGGAGGTGATGTATGAAGAGATGAGCGGATGTTTCCATAGCCAAAGAGGTTTTGAAAGAACAGGATGAGGAAGCAATGAGTCAAATATGTTTGGTTGTCTCGAAAAGGAACAGCGAAATGATCGTTCGTAGGCTTATGTCAACTCTCTCCAATAAGACGGGATACAAACCGTTCTTGGAGGTGGTTAGCGAGGATGTTTCCTAAAATTTTCAAGGTAAATTCAACAATAACTATAGAGGAAACCCTTCAATAAGGAAATTATCTTCTGGGTGACTTTTAATGTAAGCTACTTGCCGAGTAAACGCCACCGACCTTCTTTTGATAGTTGTTAATGGCTGCTATAAATTTTATGGCTTTACATTATTTTCAGAACTTTCCGGTGCAAAAGAAAAAAATGGAAAAATGAAAATATATCTATGTGTTTTGCGTTTTATTAGAAATAATTAATGATAAATATATCCACTTTTAATAATCTGAATGATCCTACATAAAATCGGCGGAGATAAATATCCACGTCCTAACCCAAAAAATCCCGGTTTACCCGTGACCTCGATGTTAGAAAGCTGACATACTAACCATTCCGTCGCCGAGGTCGGCCTGAATTACGTATTGCCAATTTATGTAACAAAAACCATTAACTAATTAAAACCACGGATGAAGCCCGGTGAATATTCACAAATAATCTGGTTTACCTCCTAATTTATCTGCAAACTTTTTAAACCTTTCAACTAGCATAATGGGTACAGTAAGTTCATGATTGAAGTAATTACCATCATAAACCCTCTCAAATCGTTACCCTCCTCTACCACCACTGGATTTGAAGGACTTGAAGTTAATCATACCCCAGAAAACGGAAGAAAAAGCCCACGTGTGGGAACGAGCAAAAATGAATGCACAAACATGATAGCATCATTGAGTGATATGCACCCGTTTACCGACTCATGTACAGTAGGGCTTGAGAAGATATGGGTAATCGCAAGGAAGAGTGAACTGAGAAAAGAGGGGTGTTCCAGCTTGACCTCCACGTGGGTGACCTCAACCGAGATAAAGATCGGCAATTCAACGGTCAGCACCTTTAAACACCAATTCGCCACTTGTGTTCTTACGATAGCGTCAAATCCGAGGACGCATCCAATAACTTCCATGCAGAGCTCCTTCCCGCGAGCTCCTGTATTACTGTCCCCGCCTTGATTCATAGCATTATCCTCAAGGGTAAATCTTTCAGGATACTTCAAAAGGAAGGATAGGAATATATGAGAGAGAACTCATTTTACCGGCAGAACATTTCGAATCGATCCTGAAAGCCGGTGAAAGACTGCGTAGAAAATGCAGGAGAAGCGCAGGAGTCAGGTGGTTGTGGCACGCTTTTCCTTGAAACAGGTTAGCAGGTGACCACACTTCTCAACGGAAAGAACTGCAAAAGAACTGGACAGAGATGGATGGCCATATTCCAGAAGTGGGCAAAGTTATTATTTGGCACGTGAAGAGAATTTCTTGGCGCTCTTAATTTGTTTACAAGAATGTGACACTTCGCTTACTAAAGCTTCAAAGGCGATGAGAAAAAAATCGACACAAAAATTTTCCGGTTACGATTAAATTAATTAAAACGAATAATGAACGGTAAATAAAAACATTTCAAATATACCTGCTTCCTACTCGGTAAAAGATTTCATATTCAGAAAGTGATACTCCGCGGAAAACAGGTCAAGCAGAAACCGACCGCTCTTTTCCCGCCTCTGATAACTTCACTATCTTGGGCTTGGATCTGGAACAGAACTTGAGCCAAATTAATATAAAGTTAGCAAGCAATTTTAACTAATACCTGCGACATTTTGATACGTAAAAGAATAAAACGTTCCATAACAAGAGACAAGATGAAGACAAAGATTTGCTACTTACAGCAATAGCAAATAAAATGCCGTATCAGTTCCGCGAGCCATTAAATCCTTTTACGAGCCAAAGATCCCCCATTCAAGTATTAACGATATATTACCAAATGCCTAGTAAATGTATCGAGATACGACGGAGGCTTAGGAGTATTTAACATATTTTGTTCTAACCGTTTAAACGGATGATTAAATCGGTTGATTTTTCCAGCATATGTTTTGGCTTGAGATGGATCCGAGCTAGCGTAATCAGCTTCGCTAATTTTGAATGCAAATAATCCTTCAAACTAGAGAAACAACCGAACCATTTTGGACTCCGAGATATTCGCTGTTCCCACGAAGACTCATTTAGTAGCCCCCAAGTCTAGAGCTTTACCCCCTTCTTTAAACATCGCTCTCAAGCTAATAGTTCAACTGCTATTTTCTTATTTAAATGAGAAACTTTAAGGCCACTTACCGCTTGTAATTGAGGAACAGAAAGGAATCTTACGGAAACGGTCTTAACTCTCATAAGACTTACCTGAAAGAGAAAAGTAAAAACATTAGCAACTTTATAACAATTTTAGAAAAACTACATCAGAACCATAACAATGTTGTATAACAATTATCAAAGAAGCATATATACATTAAAATACTCGGACGTGAAATAATAATTAATTTAAAAACATGTTACATAGAAACGGAAAGGGAATGACTAGGTCATTTTTTACTGTTTCTTAAAGGTTATTAAGCACAACTAGAATAAGAGGCTCCAAAATGATCCGTGGAATCATTCAATGAGCATTTCTATGTTACAGAATCCCGTTTCATAACAATATTTTATAAAAGTTTGTGATGAATAACTGAAGTGATGTATACAAAAATATGGTGTCGAGAGGAAAGAAATCTCAAGATTTATGCAGTTAATAGAGCTGTCATTGCTGATTCAAATATCCAGTATGAGCATCTTCTCTTAAACCATCTAATGTCTTTGTTTTAACAGCTAATATCAACAGGCATTGATTGCGTATACTATTGCTGTTTCGGCCATTCTTTAGCACCAACAAATCATACTCGTAGACTAATAACATGAAGATGCCAGCAAGTTGAGTAGAGGAGTCATAAAAAATCTGTTGAAGAAGTTACAAACGTTTATTTAAGATCGTGTTCAATGAAAACCTATGAATTCGCGCTTCATCATATCAATTTTATTTCATGACATCTGTAAATATATTGCAAATGGAGGAATCATGGGAAAAGCAACTTCAATCTATTATCGTACCCCGGGATAAATCTGTAAATCTTTTACTATGTTTGATCTTTTTCTTCATGCTTTATTATTCCGTCCAAATTCTAAAAGAACCTGATCCTCATATTTCTTCTAAATTCTACCCTTACTTGCAATACAATTCCCTTCAAGAATGATCCGGAAAATATATCAAACAAATACAACAAAAATATATCCTCGGGAAGGAATTTAACTGAATTAGTCGTGCTGGAGTAAATCTTCCCTTACAGCACTACTCTAGTTACCCTGACGCCCTTATTATTAACGCTCCGGCGAAGTCTATGACTCTGACGCACGCATTTCATGGGCGAATTTTCTTAACTCTCATTTTGACCCTCCGTACGTCCCGTCCTCTTTCAGTACATCTAGGTTTGTTTTGTACGTGTCGAGTCTGGTAGGTGAAGTAGGCACACACTCGTGCTTCTTTTGTGTTGAGGAGTAGTACGCTCGGACGCCACTTTCCGAAGAGACTCGCCTTTTGACGTTTTGAATTTCTTAAGGTTTTTTGGAAGAAGGATGAATGCGAATGAAGAACTCCTTTCTGAAGGCACTCGTTATATCGCAGAGGGCGTTCTTCACAAAGCGAATATTCGTCGCGAAAGATTTTCTCAGCCGGAGCATTTGTCCCACTCGCGTTATATATTTACTACGCCTTTTTTTACCTTGAATTATGCCTCCAGCACGAGAGAAGGACAGCGGAATTTCGTCAAAAATTTGCGACCGGTGCGTAAGATTTACAAGATTTCCTAACTCGTGTAAGAGTTCCGTTTATTAAAGCATATCTTTTATGTTAAAGTATATTTAAGGCGGTCATGAGTGTGCTCCAAGTTTCAACTTGACTGATGAAAGGTATAGAACCATGGGCAAAATACACCCAAATATACAGGAGAATACAACGGGATTGTTCGTGAAAATATTACACGGAATACATGAACAGGACGGATAAAAGTAAACGGATATCCCTCATACCTAAAACGCGATGTTGTCACGGTATTTAGTGCATATTCCTTCAATTCCCTTTTTTCTACAGGCGTCTTTTTCACGGAATATTTTAAATTATGTGTTTACAATGTGCTAAGTTTCTGCCATGCAATGGTTAAAATAGTTTATAGAAGATAAGCTCTTCATTCCGCAAGGATCCGAGTACTTCTCTTACAAATGACCTAGTTTACATCAAATTACTATTCAATATTAAGTTCGATTACAAAAAATACCCTATTCATTACATTTATCTATAAAACAGTTACATTTATTATTATTAGATATATTGAGGCAGAAATGAAAGAGAAAAAGTATACCGTAGCCGTGAAACGAACCCGGGTCCCCCCACTTTCCGGACAGGTGCACTAACCTCTAAACTACCACGACAAAATAACCTATCCTTCAATTTCTTCTTGGGCTATGATGGGACCCTATATGCTATGGAGGATCCATCAAAGATGGCACCACCCCTTCCGCATGCGGGACATCAAGGATGCCACTACACCATCATAGCGAATTCCAGTAGGCAGGAAAAAGCGTAGTATATTAAGCAGTGAGATACGCATTGTTCACATACTTGAATTTTGAGGCAGAAAAGAAATAAAAAAATAGTTTCTGCCTCAAAATTCAAGCATGTGAACCGTGCGTATCTCATTGCTTATATTAGAAATAGTCCATTAACTCTGCATTTCATACGTGATGTTCAACAGTCTGTAAAGTATTCAGTCCGGTGTGAGCCACAATCCCCGCCATTAGTCGATAGAAATTCCGGGAAGGGGATTAAGCCTACTTCTAACTACTTTGGCAAGATGAGGAGGTACTTGGTGATCTTACTTACCGATTGTACTAGAATATTATGAATGACAGAAGTCCACGTAATAGCAGCATAAAAACTATATGAAAGAACTCTTCGTATAATACAATAAAGCATTACCAAAATGAATGCTATTTTTCAGCATCTGACAACACAATATCATGTCATTTCCTATCACCAGTGATGAACAAGACAGAGAGAAAAGGATGTGATTCGTCAATTTATCTTTATTCTGTATGAAAACATAAATACTCCATTCGTGTAGGTAAGGGCGTAGGAACAACCAAGTTGTGCATTGCAATGAAACAGAAGCAAGGTTATTCGAAGAAAAAATCTTTGCTTCATTCAGAAAAAGTAGACAAACGGTTCGGCGAAACTCTCCAAGTCAGAAGTTCATGGATTTATTCGGAATCATCACATCCATATAGATATCACTCAGATATGAAACTCGAAGAGATGAGACACACTCACAACTAAAACGTGTATTCTTCCATCAGACAAAATTAGTCAAAAAGTTTGAGGGAGTCAAAACTAGCTAGTTAAATTTTCCAAACAGCGGGCGAGGTATACTAGTCAAACAAAAAAGTAACGTCTGTAGAATATAACCTATATAGGGCGAACAACTCGACACCGCTAATAATACTTAATTGCGAAATCGTCAGAAAGCCCCTATCCAAGTGGAAAAGTCGAGCACCTTCACCCGGCAGCACCTTTCCACGGAATACGGAAATGTCCCAATTGCCACCTATTCACCGGAATATTTCGCCAACTTCTAATTGGCGCGGATGGGAGACATTGCGAAAAAACGACCAACTTTTTCAGCGGGGAGATCGCATTTTTTCGTTTCGCGTGAGAGCGCCATTCCATCTCCCCGGAATAGTAAGGATTTCGCCGGGAATATTCAGGAAGCAAAGAGAGTGGGCGTGGCTCCCCTATTAGCTCCAAAGGAGATAACGACGAACAAGGGCGAATTATTCGGGAATCCGCGAAAAGAATCCTCCCACACATGCCATTCACGCTCCGCGATTCTCGAAATTCCCCCCTCCGCCCTCCTTTATATTTGCATTTTTCGCTCGCCCCTTTTCTTACCTCGCCCTCTTGTGGGTTTTCTTCGTACTATTCGAGCCGTGTCTTTCATTTTGGGGAGTTTCCGCACGGCGAGATCTGCCTCAAGGGGAAAGAAAGGAGAAAGGGAATATATTGCTTGCGTAAAATACTGCGCCGCTTACTTCAGAGCTCAGCAGATTATATAGAACTATATTTCGATTCCGTTCTGCACGCATCAAATATAATGAAAGGGAGTTCGCAGCGGGAGTTCCGGCGAAAATATGCGCGACTTCTGATGGAAATCACGACGCTGGACCGCCGGCAGAGATTTAAAATCAGCCGGGAAAAGAAATGGTTAAGCATTTTCAAAATCCTCTTAAAAATACCGTTCTCATCGACGTAAGTCAGCCAATAAAACGACAAATTAGATCTTAAACTTCACGTATGTATCATACACATGCATTGACTTTACTTGACAAGAAACTAATTTTTTTTAAATACATCAAATAGGGTAAAAGTACTTCTTTTTATGTGCTTCGATTGCTAAGTTAATTTTGCACCACTGAACCCCCAGAATCGAACCCAGGACCACCTTTCACCCTTTCGTTGAAGGCAAACTTGCCTCACTTGGAGACCCACTTACATATGGCTCCCCGGTTGCCTTTATGAGTTAATAATCCTTCACTATGTTTTGCAACATTATTTCTAACTTAGTGTTTCAACGACATAAATATTCATGCTAGTCCTTTTTATGCCTTAACACTTGTTATGCCTTTTGGAGACTCGCTTTGGAAATTCAGGAATTTAGGACACAGCATTATGATTTTATAGATAGAATCGTATTAAACTCATCTTTTAATAACAATTGCGTAAATTCAAATAATTTAAAGTATTCGAAAACAATTCTACCTCTTTTAGCTCAGTGCTGCTAAAACAATGTTCACTAAGGTATGTAACAAATATTAAAGCACTCAACCCCTTCGAATTCCACTTTTAACACCGATGCCCCTCATGAAATCTTGGCATATCATACACAATACAACGTGTCATATAGGTTTAATGACTAAAATTTTAACATTTTCTGGGAATACGTTGCCTTACAAAGTGTTGGGGGTTCTAACAGGAATAATTTCGTACTTCCCTAAAGACGTTTTTCATCTTTTTCAGGTCGCTAAGCAACCAAGAGTAGAATATTTTTAGGACGCAACCTACGCTACCAAAGCATTTATTTGGTTTGTGACTAATCGTTTTATTGAACAGTACAGGAAGGAGACAGCAAATGAGTACAATGGGAATAAAATATTAGTGTATCGATAAATCCGTACATTTTCGGTGTTTCTTTTCTCTGTTATTAAACATTTTTACACAAGAATAAAGATCTGCTCCAATTAATTTTAAATAATCATGATGACCTTTTTTCTCCTTCGACGTCACATTTTCTAGTATAAGCATGAAGCGACATTCAAATAGATACCCAATTGGATCCAACATAAGGAATAAATGGGATTATAAGCCTCTACAACAAAGGAATCCCGTGAAAGTAGAAAATAATTTCTGAAAGGGAAAATCCACGTATTCTGATTGCAAAGCTCAGTTTCTGGCCTAAACATGGCGTCGATTTTCCTTTACATAAAAAAATTTAAATTTAAAATTAGCGAGTAACCCAATTTTCCCTTTCTCTAGAAATTCCTGTGAACTCAAATCTCACTTCACATTCTATTGAGGGGTTGATTTTAATTTCCTCTGCCCTTGCGGCATCATATAAATATTAACTCGGGAGGTTGATTTCAGTTCTAATTAGCTTAATTGCCCTTAGCATACATGCTATGATAGCTTAAATTCCCAGAAAAACTGAAATATTTCATCAACAATTTACTTGAAATTGATACCCTGCGCAGCTATTCATTTCACGTGTAGATGAAAACTTGTACTAGAGTAACTGAACTGCTTGTTTGAAAGCGGAAGCTCATGTTTCGAAATGATCAAGATGAAATAGCCACCCTTACTTTTTCTTTGAAGCAAAACGCAATTTTGATTCTAACTCGAGGATATCCAGGGAACATATCAACGTTATAAAGATCTATTTGACTATTTTTACGAAATTTTCCAACAACATTCACTTAATTGGTAACTCATCTTCAATAGCTCTAAAACTACGGCTCCTCTTTCCGGAGGCTTACCAAATCATTTTTCCGTAGAGACATATTTGAAAGACAAAGACAATGACGCTCAGAGGAATAATTTCAGCGATATTTCAACATTATTACAAAAAATGCACAATGAAGATAAGGCAATGAAGATGGTGACGGAAACTGAAAATGTTATCCAGAAATTATGAATGTATTGAGCAAGCATTATTAATTGAAATCATTTCACACGAAAAAGAGCAAAATATCATTAAAAGATAATTTATTTCAAAGGTTCAGAAAATAATCAAAATATTTGCCGAGATTTAAAACATGCTGATGAGACCAAAAGATAGTCCTAATATTTACTTAAACTGAAAACGTGAATTACGCAGAACAGGTATGAACCTGTAAATTTGTATGCTTGCGCTAAAACTAGAAAATCTATTCGCTTTACGCGATCTATTTCATAATTTCGGCGTAATTCCGGAAAGGTTGAGTAGTGACCTTTAAGTCTTTCATCCCTTTCCAAAGACCTTTAGTTTTAGTAGCAATTACAGCAAGATTTCGATGCTTCTGTGCCATCGACTAAGTTAACGCTCCCATATAACGACCGTAAAGGACACACATGTGCCTTGCAATGGTCTCTCCTTCCATCAAAGAATCATCTCGACAGATTTTAGTGCTTTTGAAGGTTATCCCTTTCCGTTACATTCAGAATATTCGGTCGTAATTTTTAAGAAACCAGTTGGATCCCATTTTCTCCCTTGTTTTCATTACCGAGGCATAACAGAGTTTCAGCTGAGTACAGACTCATTCCATAGTTGTAGAAATACGATACGAGGATGATTACTTTTCTGCTAAGTAATCTACATCGAGGGTAGATCTGCTCAGAAAATATAACCAGAAGGAAGAGGTCTTATATAGAATACATAAAACATAAGGAATTCTTTTGTGGTGGTATTTCATTATATACTCACATAAATACGTATCGCTAACGTTAATCAATGTAAACGTCCCCTTTCAGGATAAGGTTTATTTGCGTTGCTTATTCATAGTATTCCAGTTTTTCTTATCGTTGCATTCAAGTCTCGCTTCATACAAAACCATACAGTTTCTCATACACTCCCTTTGTCTTAAAGTTATACGAGTCCCTCCATCTTCCCATTCACCGAATTCGACTAACTTTTTCTGTCTTCCTTTCTCTTTACAACCATTTACAATATTTTCATATAAGTTTACAGTCATTCTGCCTCCATCCAACTTTTTCTGGCTCAACTTACCACGTTCATGCCAACTTAAAACATTTATGCTGGTTACGTAGTATTTCTTCAGATCTTTATTTTATCAATTAATTTATTTATAACACCAAAGAACAATAAAAAGATATTATAGCTTAGCTCCGAAATATATGTATTATGCCGATATTGTTCTATGGTGTGTATAAGTAAAGTTGTATCTTCATTTTTTCTTCAACAACATACATAAGGAGATTGCAAATTTGCTGCTTTCAGACATACAGAGAGAAATCTATCTTTACTAGTCCTACACAGAAATGCCTGAATCATTTACATGGAATTCACCGAGGTTCTAATCACACATCACAGTATTTTTATATATTCATAATAAATGTACTATACATACTAAACACAGGAAATGAACATACTGCCTTATTACAATTGGGAATGATAGATTACTGTACATCAGAAAAGAACTAAATCTATGGATAGAAGAATTACTTTCGCATGGATATTACTCAATTAATGCAAGAAGGAAAATTCATATGCGTATTTACTTAAAGGGCTATCGAATGATGCAGACAATAATGAATGTTTATTTGCCGTAACAACGCACCTCTACTATAAAGTGGTTAAAGAAATCGTAAATAATGAGTATATTTGAAGAATATTTTTGGAACACAATAGAGCATAAACACAATAAGCTTAGCGATTATCAGTCTCTTTTTAATAAGGCAGAGTATTTTTCATCCTTAATATCTGCCTAACCAATCAAACTAACAAGCTATTGTATATTGTAAGAAAGAGTACAAATTTTGAAGAAAACCATACAAATGATAATGACAAAAATAAAGAGAAATGAAAATTAAAAACTCCACGCTCGAAATGGTAAAAAAATAGGCTTTATTGGTTGAATCGTCACTTTTCTGAAAGGAAAATGAGCTAAAACAACGTCTCTTGGAACTTTCTACGAACCGAGTTTTACCGCGAGCTGCCGACATAGTTTTTACAGCGATAACTTCAGATTCTCCTACAAGCGAGTGTGTACAGCTAATTGTAACAAAAATAAATTCCGGCCAACATTTTGAGAAATGCTACGCATAGTACAAAACAGTCGCTTCGCTAAACATTCCACAGAAGAAATAAAGAACTTTCAGAGAAAAACAGATCACCCTCAGCGGAATTTCATTCCACATTTTCCTTCCAAGTACACTTTCGCTTCGCAAGGGATTCCGCAATTCACCGGAAAAACTGATGCGGGAACAACCGCGCGTGAGAGTAGCACACATTTCATTAAATTTTGCCGGAATAACCGTAACTCTTTAGCGGGAAAATCCATGAGCCATTGGAGCGAACTGCGTTGCCAAGAAGAGCTCCTCGTCATCTGCATCCCTTCCATCGCGTTCCCCGTCTCTCCACCACCCCAACCCCCAGTACACCTTCCAGGTTTACGACTAACGAGCTCACCCGGCAGCTAACCCCAAGGGGGTCCCCCTCGATATGACTCCTCTCCACCAAAATAAGAATCCGATTCCCGCAGAGCCGTTCCTTTATAAGGAACGTTAGCTCTAATCGAAAGAAAAACGGGGGATAAAGCAATCCTCCCGTTTTCCGACCAATGATAAGTGTATTCTCTGGTAAGTACTGCGCCTACTAGGAAACGTACGCTTCAAAAATAGTGACTGCGATTATTGCATAATCGCGCATCTCAGAAATTGGCAAGAATATTTGCATAATGATACGTCAAACAAAATTTGGACGGGAGGAAAAGCGTTATGGTAAAAATGGCATTAGAAGAGGCAGAACGGTACTAAAGTGAAGCAAGGACTGAAAAATACTGGTTGGCTATGACGAAAAAATGGCATGATTAAAAAAATGGCGAAATATTCGCAGGTTAGAGTAATGCTTGAAGCTTGCATAAAAGTGTCGAAAGATATATGCAAGAATAGGGTATTATTAATCGCATTTATTTACATAATAATAATAATTGAGGCGAGATTGATATTAAAAACTCATGAATAATCAATATTTACGGGTATTACGATGACTGGGAGTTGAGAATTGTTAGCCTAAAAGGAAAATCTAATATAATGAATGTTTGATCAAATTAAATGAATTGTTTACGTAATATATGAACCACAGAGAAATTAGTCATCATAACACCTATAATTATGCTATAGTAAAAGGAGAAAATCTTATTTCAAATACGGTTCACAGACGTTTCAAAAGAAATTACAAATAATAATTTAGAGAACATCTAATATTAACAAAAATGTCAAGAATATAAAAAGTGTGCCGATGAAATGTAAGACGTTGAAAAATACTATTTCAGGCGTAACTTCGAGGAATTTTTTCATGACACGATGAAATAAATATCCTATGGAAAATTCCACGTAAACTCAGTTATGTATAAATAATATAACGGAATAAAAATCCAATTCTAAATTCCCCTTTAACTCCGCCATGTGGAATTTCCTATAGGATTTCTATTTCATTATATTAAGAGGTTAACGTGTATGCCAAAGTAAATGGCAGTCGTATAGCTGGAGGAAATTCAATATGAGTTAAACACGTATGCAACCATTTGCAAGAATTCAACTAAATGATATTTCTCATCGCAAAGCAACCCACATTAAAATTTCATGCATTTTTTTCTACACTCATGAACTGATGAGTTATGTAAAATCGCGCGCGTTTTCTTCCAGAAAAGACGAAAATAATTTTCGATCAGTTTGCAATCATAAAATAATAAGACCTTTAAAGAGAGATTAGCTAAAGTAGCTAACTCACTTTTCTCAATGGCAACAGCATTTTTCCCAATTTTCATGTTATCTATTCGTATGCTGTCATTCCTAAACTCTATCATATTAACATGTGATACGCTTTATCAGTTAACATTTCCATCATAAAAATAGCCGATTCCTTCAGCACTGTAATGGTCGATAATTGGTATTAGGACCAGCCATACAGTTTAGCATTTCCGAGATTTGGAGCCTGAGTCAAAGCGTGGGATTTCATCAGATACGACGGATAAGTCAACCGATATCTTTTTAATCCGTTATTTCCGATTCGATATTGGAAACATTTCTAAAACGCTACGCAAATATGTTAAAAAATAATTTCTGCCGACAGGAGGAAAATACCCCAACCCGGTCTTTTAAAGGGTATCCTTTTAAAGAAGAGGGAGTAAAGGGTGAAATATGATACAATACGTACATGCATGAGCCTTATTCCTCTCGGTAAGTTCATGTCGGCTGTTTCTGATTCACGCCACACCTTTTCCTTCTCTAACCATTTCGTTGACATCACCCATCAACTTTTCTCTTAGTCTTCTAAAGGGAGCTTTATTACCTCAACAGTAATTCCATTCGAAACGCAAAAATCTTACAACGAAACAACATTGCTTCGTATCATTTTCAGGCCTAATTTTAATCTTATATCTTATTTACGAGAACAAAGTAAGTTGAGCCAAAAATGTGTTACCTCAAATTAATTCAATAACTCTATGTAAATAGTACTTCATTAACAAATCATATCTTTAGCATTTAGCGAGATTTAATTCAGTTCATCTAATTAGTAAGCACAATAAAGTTATAATCTCCAATTGCAATCATTCAAGGATTTTTTAACTATATCCGATTATTCGTCATTTACTTGATAGCTTCGTTCTGTGATAGTTTTTTGTTGGTTTTATTCCTGGTATATCCAGTTTATTTTGGAACACAGATCTCCCTTCGTTTCGCAGGAAACATGAAAAAATATACTCCTTTAGGAAAGATGATGAAACAACTAACTCCGTTAACAAAAGACGTATGCTTGGTGCTATACAACTACAGCTGCCGAGATAAAACTTCCTGGGCATTCGAGTGATAAAATAAGAACAAAACTTTTAAACAACTCTCGAAGAATAACTGCCCAGGTTATCAAATGGATGTAAGGACCTCCCGATGGAGTTCTCCTTCCCTTCCTTCTTCTCAAAGTATCGAGATTTAATTCTGTTCGAATTCTCTCCTTTCCAAAGTTACGCTTCTCCACTTTCGGAAACTCTAAAGAGTGGACCGAGATCCAGATCGGCCTATCCCAGCGTTTATAGCATCGTTTCTCTCGCAAGAGCAAAGTCAGTCATCTCTTACGACTGCGCTCCTCCATTTTTCCTTCTTCGAGTAACACCTTCCAATCCTAATCTGTCATTTCGAGAGAACTCATTATCCACAGCCAGTTTCTCTATCCTCTTAAATCACTCCCATTTCCCACGGCTTTCCCTTCTTTCGTTCGCAGTTTTCTTCTAAAATCTTTACGGTTCTTTTCTTTCCCTGTTACCTCTTTTCTCCATCAAATTCCTTTTGCGCCAGTAGGTTTGATCCAATCATCAACCTTCTCTTTTCTGCCTTAATGCATTCGTGGATGACCAAGTTAGAGGTCATTGATTCATCACAGGGAGGTTTATTAATAAAAACCGAGAAAGAACTTTTTCCACGAAGATAATCATAATCGAATCTAAAATGTTACTTTGAAAATACAATAAATATTAAAAAGCAAATTAAAAGGCTAAGTAAATCCTTGCTTGGCTGGTAGAACTGCACGGGTGAATTCTTCATTATGTTGAAGCACCAATTGATTATGTATTAGCAAAAGCGTAAAGCGTAGCCATGATTTGTCCATCGGGGAGGTTTAGAGGCATGGTGTAAACACTGCATTGCCTACAATCCAATGGAAGGAGTACCTGCCTAAAATCTAACGAAAAGAGAAAATGATTTATTTTAACATGAATATCCTGCAAATCTCCAGCGGTGCGTGTACGGCATAATTGTGAGAGGCCATCCTCTTGCACGCATCCATTCCTCTTTCGTTTATTGTCGACTCTGTTCTCATGGGGGGGGGGGGGGGGACTTATGGACTACAAAAACCACCGCCTTGGCTACGCATCTGCCTATTAGCGTTATGAGTTCTGTCGATGCTCATTCCGATGCTAAGTTATAGATATCTTGCGAAGTTAAATTATGTTAGGATCAAGAGAACTGTTATTACATTCACAAACATAAAATGCAATTCGCGCTGATTTCTAATGGCGAGGATGGCTAATATTTTATGAAGATTAAATTTTACATTCGTATAGGTTTAAATGTCGTGTACCAGTTCGATAATGAAATTATATTAGAGGTGTTTCCAGAAGATTAAAAGGTTGTACATAAAAACTGATCTCTTTAGATCGATTTAAAAAACATTCGTTACGAAAAGATATTCTAATTGAAGGAACACACGCTATAGTTACACCTATTTAAAAGAAAAGAAAGTCGAAAGCTACAAAATCGAATTCTAGCTGTTAATAAAAAAGGTTATTGAGGAGTATCATTGGGCTGATTATCTTGATATACCGGGAAAAATCAAAATTTTGTAGAATTTCACTGAACTTGAACTAAATTTACCATTGTCTCCATGAAAACTAAAATTAGAAGCTCTAAATTCACGACTGGGAAACGAATATGTAATTCATTAAAATTAAAAACGATAATCAGCTGATAGTCTAGATTTACGAAATGATAATCTTTGAAACCTTAGAAATTCCTTAGAAGCTCTCTTTGCTAAAACTAGATTCGCGTCGGAAGCAACATATTTTGTCAAGTACATATAGATTTTTAACAACGAGATCTCCTAAATATATTCACTCGTTATTTATATCTTTGGACACCATTCATGACCGTAATACGAGAGGTTGCAAGAAACTCTTGATTCCCCAGCATAGAACTGAGATTTTTCACAGATCGTTTACAGTCACAGCTAGTAACCTCTGGAACGCGCTTCCCCAAGGAATGAAAAACTTATCCTCCATCTATAGCTTTAAGGGTAAATGCCACAGTCACCTCCTAACCGTACAAAGCAGAACTTAATCGCACGTAAACACACAACTCCCTCAAACCACTGGGATCACGAAATGTCAGTTTCATTTTCAAAAAAATTTTCCGTCCCTGCCTTATCCAAACAATTTCTTTTTTTTTCTTCCCCTTTTTTTGTTTTAATGTGTTTTATATTCTTTATTGTATCATTTTTATTGTACTTTCTTCTTGTGTCTTTTTAAAGTGTTTTAGCTAGTTTTTGATTAACTTTAGGTTCGCTCTAAATATTTGACGTGCTTTTTATTAAGCGAAATAATGTTTTTTCTAATCATTTCCAAACTTGATAATTTTATAAGATACAGGTTTTTTATGTTAATGTGTTGCTATTCGTTCTTTTTGGTTATTTCTATTGATTTGTCTTCATGTCTTTTATAACTCTATTTTGTTATTCGTTCTTTTTTGTTTATTTCTATTGATTTGTCTTCATGTCTTTTATAAATCTATTAATCTACTTTCATCATCAAGTTTAGTTTTCTATCTGTAGGTTTCGCAGGTTTTTCACACCCCCCTTCTTGAGGGTGTTTTCCTGCAGTGGAGATTTTTCCCTGAGCTCTTGGCTGAGGTTTTTTAATCCACAAAGTAGTTTTCTTCATTGTACTTTTTCAAGCTATCTCTCTCTTTTCCTGTCTCATATGACAAAGGGTTAGATGTAAGAAGAGACTTGTTAGTCTCAATCTCGCCCTGAATAAAGTCCTTTATTATTATTATTATTATTAACGATGCCACTGCTAGCCCCAAGCATTTTAAATCAAGAAAAAATATTAATAATCTAAAGGAAAGACATTAAAGTGGGAGGAAAATAGAGAGAGGAAGGCTTAAAAAGGGATCGAAGCTCTGAAACGATGGTGTCGCGCGGATTGAAGAAGTTTCCCAGAGCTGAGAGAAAAGCCGATTAGAAGCAGTTAAATTTGGAGGATAAAAAATCATAATTGTCGAATAATTTCTAAAGAGGTTGATGGAGCACGTTCTTGAAAAGGGGTGTTAGGAAAGTAACCAAAGTTTTGAGAACCTGAAGTTGAACGTCGGATGCCGTTCCTGGAGGTAAGTAATGCATACGTCGAAAAAATNCATGCACCAACTACAAAACGTAAACGAATTATTCAAAATACGTCCATACGATTTGTCCTAGCATCGAACATGGGTCTATTAGGACAGATATCCTTACGGCAAACGATAGAAATCCCTATCTTCTATAGATGTTGCGAATTTCAACCTTCTAGATTGACCGGGACGTGGTTTTCTGGCTCTGTATTTTATCGACCACGTTTCAACCACTCTTTCAACTGGCAGCTGCGATTTTGCTTCTGAAATATCTGGAAGTAACACAGGCTTTTAAAATTAACAATTTTAAATGTTAAAAGTTTATCATAGTATTGTTATAAATAACTCTATGCATGGCATGATGGTAATGCTATATTTAATTATATTAGATGATAGAAAGCGCAACTTGATACAGAGGACTGAAAAACTTAGATAAAGGGACCACAAATTCTCTTAATTTCCATCGTCTTTGGTAATTAATTCACTTCTCTGTAAGGTTTTTGGATCGCTCACTCTTTACATTTTTTTATCTTCCAGCCAGGCTCAAATCGCACATGGTTCACCTTCTGAGAAGTTCTTAGACCAGACTGATTATCGGATCGTATAAATGGAATACGTCACTAGAAGTTGGTCAGTTGGCGCAAAGACGGTAACTTCATCAAAAACTTCCGTAACATTTTTCTTCGAGTTCAAACTATCCCAAAAGAAAAAAAATATATATACCAAGTTTCTCTTCTCTGTCCAAGCCCAATCGTAAAGAATATAATAAATACTTTGATTTTCACTGCTTTAAAAACACAACCATCTACCCTAATGCAAACTATTTGCCTTACTCAAGAATTCTTTTATAATGATATAGTTCATATCACGCAGAAAACGCATTGTTCGAATGATAATGCAATTCCACCTGCAGGAAAGAATTAAGATTCAAAAACGATTTCAAAAAATTTATTATACCTACAACAACAAGCGTTAAATGGGACAAAAGTTCTCTTTTCTCCATCATTTCAGGTTACTAATGACTAAACGAATTTGGTTACAGAATGAAAAATCTTTGCTGCTGGTTCTTTTCGGGAGATAGACTTTCTATCATTTCCGATATTGCATGAATCAATCCGAAATTTCGCTCTTAATTATTACTTATGAAACATTCCAAGACTTCGTACTCTACAGCCCTCAAACCTCCACATCGGTTGGCAGCAGGCTGTCCTTTCACCCAATATCGCAATATTTCTTGCATGTGACACCAGTACATTTTTAGCGTCGGAAAGACAACCTTGCGGTCGGAAAAGCAAATTAGAATTTCAAGTTTTCAACTCTTTAGGTTCCCTACCGTCCAACCCACACTTTAGTATGGTTCCATCGGTCGCCAGGGTTTTTTGCCTTTCAAATGGCCACCTCGCCTTTACTTTAATAACCAACTCTTCAACCGCATTGCAGTGACGCAACTTTCCTACTTCTTTCGCTCGGGTTTATTCGATGCTTTCATCATCAATAGGCCTTTTCGGTGCCTGATGAGAGGATGACAAATTCAGTTTCGTGTGCCCAACTAATGGCTTGAATTAGGCAGGAAAACATGGCCCATGAAGCTTCGGGCAAAGGAAAAAGAAAAATCGCCGGATGATTAGCGAATACCGAGAATTTTCTCGAATTTATTTTCACATCAGAGGGTCGCATTTTTCGACACGAGCCGATAGAAAATATCTTAAATTCATGTGCCATAGAGTTTAGAACATGCCTTCGGAAACGTTAAAAAAATTGCGCAGGCTCTACTCGTTCTCTGCTAGCGAGAATAAAAATAGAATCACCTTTGAAAAGCCACTCGGGTGATGGGAGAGAATTCTTCGTCTCAATTCTCGTCGAAAGAGCGAAATCTGTGGCAGACAACCGCAGAAAAGAGCTTTTAATTGACGCAAACCGAGAGCGCACCACTTCATTAACTCCATCTCCCGGAGGAAAGCGCAAACCACCCTCAGTTCCCTACGGAATTCCCTTTTTTTAAATCCTCTCTTTTTTCATTAATAAGAGGACATGGGAGTAGGCGGAGGTGAAGCGGAGGCCGTTCATTAGTAGTGTCCTACGCGGTGAAGGAAGATACGGGAGGAAGGCAAAAGAAGGGAAACGCTCACCGCTCTCACTTATCCAATGCTGTTCTGGAGCGTATCACCTTAAGGGGAGGCTTTTGAGACGTGGAGTTATACGAACTTGAATGATGTTTGACTGATTCACTTTAAAACGAGGGAAAATAATAAATTCGTATTGATAATGATGATAGAGACGTAGTAGCTATGGAAAAGAAAATGTTCGAATCAATAGGCACACCATCATTCTCCATTCTGCATAGAACCCGGAACCTGGGAGCGATAACTCGTTAACCATTCCCCCATCGTGGCCGCTATAATAATAACGATATTCTATAAGATTTTTCACACACTTATGAAACGCATTTTACCCGAAACTTATACCTTTATTCAAAGGGGATATCGAGAAGCGATGTAGGCTAAACGACGCCCAAGATTTTTCATGACATGCTGATTACTTAACTAAGAACTAAGACATATAAAATTTTAAACAGATTACTTTTCTTAGATATATGAGAGGAGATAAATACATGATAATATCTACTGAGAAAGCCGAAATGCTTTTAGGAGGTCTTAAGAAAACAAAAATATTTTCTCTTTCAATGAAAATTGTTGCATTTTTCTAGCAGAAGAAATGTTTAAGAAACAAAAAATATTTTCATTTCGTTAAAGGATGGCTATGAAAACCAGAGTAAACATTCATAGCGCTAGTCAATGAAAATGTATCCTCTGTCGAGTGATACTTAAAGCGATGAAGCAAAATGAGAAAAATGTATTGGGAAAAGTTCTTCAAGGAGAAAACTTCCTAAAATCTGGAGAAAATTCTACGTAAACCCAGCTTTATTTCACGTCTTTCCTTTTTCACAAAAGCAAAACTTGCTCATCACAAAGGAAAGACGGAGATAAAAACAAACGAGAATAATCAGATAAGACTGCACACCGACTAAAGTATGAAGTAGATGGTACGATAAACTGAAAAAAATGTAACAATAAATGAGAAATGGAATACTAAATATTGCTATCTATTTAAATTAAAGCTTCCATTTCCTTTAATTCCCACTCCTTCACTCGCTTTACACAAGCCACTTGATTCACTTAGCTCGCTCACTTCCTGACGTCAACTCTTTCCTTCAACGACTTATAAGTAATGAAGACCGCAGAGAAGTAGCGCTAGACGTAGGGATAAGACGATCCTCTAACTACCCAATCTAAATTAATTTAGAAATACTACGGTGCCCTATTTCTCTCCAAAAAAGACCTCTCTCACAAGTAGATAGCGCTCGCTCGTAAAAATTAATGAAGCTGCATATTTCATTTAAGGCTTCTCCCTTCATTACGGAGATTCTCTTTTTTTTAGCGTCCCGAAAGCGACTTCTATTTAACCATTCAGAAATGTCTAAACTATTAGCGACGTTTACGAGCTCATTCTGTGGAAATTATGAGATGCGCAGCTCTCCTTTTCGTCTTTTTTAAAAGTAATATTAACTTTATGACACTCTGAGTTAATAACAAAACAACTCAACATTGAAATAGTGGCGCAGTGCAATCACAGGGGTACACCTTGATAGGTGTACCCCTGTGATTGACTTGCACACTGCAAGCTTAATGTAAGATAGATTAACTAAGGCATTACACACTACCTGCAACACTCCGCCTTCCATACACGGAGTTCCATGCACCAACTACAAAACGTAAACGAATTATTCAAAATACGTCCATACGATTTGTCCTAGCATCGAACATGGGTCTATTAGGACAGATATCCTTACGGCAAACGATAGAAATCCCTATCTTCTATAGATGTTGCGAATTTCAACCTTCTAGATTGACCGGGACGTGGTTTTCTGGCTCTGTATTTTATCGACCACGTTTCAACCACTCTTTCAACTGGCAGCTGCGATTTTGCTTCTGAAATATCTGGAAGTAACACAGGCTTTTAAAATTAACAATTTTAAATGTTAAAAGTTTATCATAGTATTGTTATAAATAACTCTATGCATCCTAAGATGGATAAAAGCATCACCTCAGCTTATTTTTTTAATCTGTCCCTCGAAAATGAGTACAACCTGATATGTTGTTACTTGGATTACTTAGGTACTACATAAGGAACGTAAGGAATTTATAATCACTCCCACACCCACAGAACAAGTTCATTCGTTGTGACCCGTTAAAGGTCAACGAACAAATTAAATGGATTAAAATTAAATTTCTCAAGAACTTATTTACTATATTTTTCGTAAGTAAAAACTACTATTTGTCTGATGATTAATATTACTTGATTCTGAAATCTACATTTCACTATAAGAACAACACCTTGACGATCCTGAGCGCTCCTTTTTCATATCTATTCTCAACACGCAATCTCAATATAAGACATCCCAAACTGTTTCGCAAAAAAATAACAATAATTCCGATTAACTCCTCCTGCTGTAACCTGTAACTGTAAAGAAAAACCTTGTGTTTTCACATCTCTTTTTCAGCAACACTTCCTGAAACATAACCAATTAACGATGCAGTAACTTTTTGAAGACCTCATTAGAAAAGGAGACAAAATTCGACTCCAAATATGTTTCTGCCAATTACAAAAGAAATGATTAATTCAAATTATTATTCCTTAAAATCGTTAATACAAAAAATCTATGTCGAACTAGACCACTTAAGCTTCGGCAAATTCTTCCCGTTCATTATTATTTTGGAAGCGTGTCGGATTCCAATTTTGTTTTCCCTTAAAATCAAATTTCATCATCCCTAAAAGTGTCGGACCCTCCGTCCTCAGAGACACGGTGCTTAATCTATCAGAAGCCAGCCAATCGACAATCGAATAGAGGAATCGCTCTAGGCGAAACCACTCAAAATCCTAGCGTCGTGACGCTCGGCGACACCCACGCAATTGCGTGACGCTTGTGAACGTCACTTGGCCACTTCCGGTTGAATTTCACGAATGCGAATTCGACTCCGGGACGGGAAGATTTGGAAATCGTCCGTTCCCTTTTCTTCTATCCGCAGCTATGCGATTCCTGCGACATTTGCGAATGTCAAAACGTCTGCTCATCTCTGATCCCTAACACATAAATTGGCGGCGAAGATTGGCGTTATGACTCACTCGCGACTGTACTCGCTTCACCTGTTCGCAATCCACTCCGCGTTTACATCTTCCTCGCGAAAATTCTTTTTAAAATCAATTTCATCCGAAGAGAAACTTCTGTCGATCAATCACTGTCTATTTCTGCTATTTTCTCTTCTGTCTCTCAAACATATTCGATCATTTCCACGTTTTCTTATCCTCCACCTCTTTCCTCACTCAATCCCCATTTCACTTTGCGTTTGTATGCTTACTAATACAACTGTATTGGAGATGACTTTGGTCCGGATCTCTGAACATGAAAGTACCTCAATCCTCAATACACAAAATCTGTCGGAACGGTAATCAGCCCTAAGTATGCTTGGATCCATAACTCTATCACCGATATCTATAAAAGGTTTTGGAGAGGAGATACAAATAGGGTAGATAAGGTGAAATAGTTTGCCCTTCCTTCCCTCACAGAACCAGAATGACATATGTGATCAATTATCATATGAGAAACAATTTAACAGCATTCCATAAGTACTCATCAAGATGTCGTTAGCCGGCATCACTAATTCCTCAGTAACATATAGAAGTAAAGATTCTGCATTTACTTTACAGGAAATGTAATTTGCGTACAACGAAGAGATACTGGAGAGCACACAATGTAATAGTTTTAAGAAAACTTTTTTAGCGAACTAATTACTAAAACATTTAACTCGGCTATGAGGATGTTGAGATTCATCAACCAACATGAGATGTGAACGTCACCAAACTTAAGGACTTATTAAACCTCAAACGGATAAACGTACAATGAAGATTAATAACAATAATAATAATTTCTTTGACGGAAGGAGAATGATCCTAATTATATCCATTCCAATAATTATTATTTACAAATACAAAAATCAGTTCCTTATAAGGAAAAATCCGACTAGCCGGGACTCGAACCCGGGACCTTGAGGGTTGAACACTAGCACCCTAACACTCCGCTACAGTGGCAGGTTGACTACATGCATTACCCCTGGATACGCACAAAATATTATGCACATTCGAACGCATGATCTGAAATGTCGCAAAGTAATTCTTTATTTATTCTTCTCATACAATAGCTCAAAATTATGCATTTCCTCCCTTTTGATGTCGGCGGGAGTCTCATGGATAAAAGGGGCGCATAGGGCTAAGTTTCTGTGAACATATTTTTCTCCTTTCCGGGTGATCTATCTCTTTCCATCTCACGGTTGCCTTTGCTGTATCATTTCCTCCTTTCTGATGTATCAGTCTTCATCAAAATGCTACCATCCCTCCTCTTCTCATCTCCTTTGATAATTTCTTCCCAACCACTATACCATTCTCTTTCCTTAACCTTCGCTACTTTCCTGTGCATTTTTTCTCTTCCGCTCCTTTCTTCCACGCTTCCTTCCTTCTCCGTCTAACTCTTCTCTGCATATCGCCCTTTTCTTTAGTTCAGCGCCTGTCATCCGTAAATGTCTCCACTTTTCCCGCCACCCTTCACACTCCCCCTCCTGCCGCGCCCCCCTCTTCAAACCTTCTCCTCCATTACTTCCTATACTTCGATGGCTTTCCCTTACATTTTCCCTCGGCCCGTTTCCTCTTCCACGCTTGCATGATCCCCTTCCCTCCCTTATTATCCAAGGAGAAGAACAATCGTGTCTTGCACGCCTCTTAAAAAGCACCCCCTTAACCTCTTTCCTTCCCATTTAACCGATCTTATTTCTCCGCCGCCGAGGGGTGTGTAAGGCGAATGCAACGAGAGTGATGTAGTGGTCCTCTTCGTGGCTGTGCTTCTTGGATTGAGGGTTTAAGAGAGATAAAGTGGTAGCGAGGGCGAGAGGAATTAGCCTTCTTAGGTGAGGCGTTGTTTTCGGGAGGAAATCAATTAAGCGATCTCTCTGTGCTCCGAAGCATTCCAAGGGAATTTCTTCAGATGCTTGGAAGAAAAAACAAAAACCGATCCCTGATGTGATACGCAAGTGGTCATTCAGATAATGTCTCCGGCCATATCGTAATAAATGGGATTTATTACACTTGTCTCTTCATACAGGATGGAGAAAAGTGTACCTTACATTTACTTTTGCCCCAATCTTGTTCACGGTACATCTACATAAATACCCTGAAAGCCGCCTTTCGGCGTGTGGCAGGGGTAAATCACGGCAGCGATAATATGAGAGATACTGAGGAATGAATAATGCTGATAAATGGTATTCAATCAGGTCGTACCTTATTGAACGCAACGAAAATGTTATTCGTAGGATCATTGCTCTGCACTTACGAGGATGTATTGCATTCATAGCCCCCTGCCTCAGGAATAAATGCTAGGGAAAACTACCTCACCCCTCCTTATGCCTTGAAGCCTCATTTCCTCTCCATGATTTTTCTGTCAAGGGTAGGTAGTTTGAAGTTCAAGACAGCCTTCGGGACTGAATAATGAATTCAGCAAACTGACATGAAATAAACTATGTTGATGCAATTACATCTAACAAGACAAGCTTTTTCATAGAGGAATCGCACAAAATACTGAAATTTCTACTTAAATTTAAGATTAAGAAAAAGCACAGGAAGCTAATTGAAATGTATACTCATATGAACACATGGGACTTTGTTTTCGAGCGATATTGGAACTAATCAGTCCCGATTTACCCATAAATAATAGAGAGAAAAAAGAAAGGAAGTCATATTCAGTTAAAATACTAATACATATTAGAAATATGACGCACAGAAAGAAAAGAGAAACAAATTATAAATAATAATGTTACATTTAAAAAAATTACAAAATCAGAAAAGATGTGTGAAATATTAAGTAAATAATGGGAGTTGAAGAAAATGGAAACGGTGAATAAGAAAAACACTTCTACCCGTACCACAGTAAAATATTTATTTGCGACCACCTAGGTCGCAAATAAATATTTTACTGTGGTACGGGTAGAAGTGTTTTTCTTATTCACCGTTTTCAATGGATGCCTACCACAAAGTCTCACCTGAATGAATTGATATTAAAGTGGAAACGTTAGACGTTAAGAATGGTTTAATTATAGTTGGTCACTGTCAGTAAAGATTTAACTTAGATAGAGGAGGTTGAAGTAACAGTTCTTGAATAACTGTGTGCGATAATTTTGAATAAGTCATGGGACTGCGTTCCATACCCTACGTGCAGAGAGATGAAAATATTTATTATATATTTTAGTTCCGTGTTTGTTATTTGAAGGTAATTATTTCCCCTGCTGTCAAGATTGTGAATTTGTAATTAGCATATTCTTTTAAGCTACACTTAGCCGCTATAATATTATCAAATATATAGCCGATCGGTTGTTTATTGATACCGAGGTAAATATCAGCAGTGACAATTATAAAAAAGGAGAAATGCTTAAGAAAAGAATATGGCGAGCTTAACATAACTTTCACCATTATACCTACATTTAGTCCGCGACAAATTCAAATTTATGTAGTTACTGCGCTTCTAATGACACTGGTAAAATTATATTTCTGACTCCTCTAACTACAACGCACTCTGTATACTCAGACAAGCCCATAAAACGACTGCCATTTTCTGTTTGCGAACTGAAGAATCGCTAGAGGAAAATTTCGCCGACGAAAAAATCGCAATTATCCTTTATCGGAAGTTGGTTCGGCGTTGCATAATTGCTGAGATCCGATGGTTTGAGGGAAAATTTCTTCCTCCAGCACACAAACCGGGCGGAAATAAAGGAGGGAGGGATGAGTAGGTTGAGAGTGGATTGCAGTAAACCTCGGTGCACTAAATCTTAAGCTCGGCTTAAGATTAATGCAGCGTGAAGATGGTGGCTCACCCCTGTGGATAGATAATGGAGGAAGGGAATCTTAGCTCTCAACTGATAACGAGAACACTGTAGAGGAGACGAAGGACGAAAAATAACAAACGATCGACCATCGAAAATGAACTGACTGTAAACCTCAGTACTTCGAGTTTACTCTCGAATTTACATAGTAGTAGTGCTATGGTTTTTTTAATCATATGCCCGTGAGCTTTATTAATGTATTACAATCTTAATACGCCACGCACATTAATAACTCTTACATAAAATAAATGTAATTTGATATTTAGTTTGTTGTATTTTTTATACTGGTGAAGATAAAGATATAAATTTACCGGGAGGATATGTTTAAACCAAGGTACCCAAAAACGACACTTATTGCGAGTGGCGGCTTTTTCGCGATGAATATCAATATAATACATGCATTCAATTGCAAGGAAACAGCACAACTTGCGGCTACAAAATTTCAACCTGAGCTGCATATTAGCTGCTTCCATGTGATGAGCTTTTTAAATTCCTGAATATTTATTATATTGTTGTTAATCGGTGTGAAAGTTCAAAATCTAACCATTCCAAGAGTTTTCGTCTTAGGAATACGTTTCAGCTCGATGTTCGTGACTCGAAAATCTTTTAAAATCGAAAACAAGTTTTCTTTTATATATTTTCATTTTTCTCGTTTCGCTTCTCGAAATTAAGTCCCCATATAAACGTCGAGATGGAGTAAAATAAAAGTTCGTACGTAGAGCGGTGCATAAGTCGAGGTACTCGAACTAAATTTGGCGGGAATGATTGTTCACCGTATTTTCTGAATACATTTCCCAAAAATGAGTGGACTTAATCACAAAAAGGTTCAATATGTTATCGATATGTAAAGTATGATTGCACAATTGCGAAAATAGGTTTAGCGACTGTTTATTATCTATCATTCCTATCTATTCCTACGGATTCTGCATGTAGGATAAGATCATCCTTTCCAAGTGATCAAGAAGTAAACGAGGTATTACCCGCAAGTGATTCGGGCGATAGTTACGTGTTGGAAATTGACGGTAAAAAGATCCGTAGAATGATAAACCTCATAGTTTTTCTCATATTTACAACTAAAGGATGTATTTACTAATTTAGCACATAGTTAACATCTCTGAAAGTACTACATTTCAGTCATTAAAACTTGTCTTCCTCAATGTTAAAAAATAACTCATTGAGTGAATATGGCCATTTATAGAAAACTTTTAATGTAGCAAAGCATTCTAGTGACTGACATTTCCATAATTCCAATTCTCCTGAAGGTAATCATAGCATACATAGGAACTTTTTACATGGAGCAATAATATAACGAATTAATTATACAAATGCTTATATAAAATAATGGTATTATAATAATAAGATAAAATACTACAACAATAATATAAAAATAATAATATAACAATATGTAGCATGATTATTATATTTAATGAATGCGAATAAAATGGTAGAGATGACAAAAAGATTAAATAATGCAAAGGATACGGTAGTTCACAACACATGTGCCAATAAAAGTTTAGGTTTAAGTATTGAGCTCCCTTCCGAGAGACAGGCAGGTGCCTAATTCGCAATCCTGCAGCTCCGGGGGAATCTGGGCGAGTCGGCCGCCCCACCGGGAGGGCAGAGGGGAAAGAGAGAGAGAGTTCGACAAGTTTCGGAGCTCCAGCTACTCAGCCTGGATGTAATTATGAAGAAACGCCGCCATCGCAACTGTTCTAAAAGTCTCGAACCCAGCGCCTCACTCCACAAAACCCCATTTCCTTTTAACACTTGAAATGAGCGGGTGGCGTCACGTTTCACGATCCCTTTTCTCTCTCCCATTCGGCGCTTGATGGACCAAATACTTGGTGATGTTTGTTGGAAGTTTTTTGTGGACCAAATTCCCTAGGGGATGGTGGAAAGGGAATCCTCTTTCGGAAACTTCAACTTTTCAATTTAGCGGCGCATATTAGGGAGACGCGGGAGTAAATCACGTGAGACAGACGTTTTAAAATATCCGAGAAAAACAAATTTCAAATGTCATCAGCGGCCGTGAGGTGACATTTATCTGCTAGAAACGCCCTCACTGGAGAAATCTCCTTTTAGTTGTCAATGTTGATGACGTACTTTCAATTCATAGTGTCATTACTCATACCTTACTTTAGATAAAATTAAACACGAAGGAGCTATACTGAAAAAGGAAGAGTTAATATCATATGAAGCTTCTTGTTATATATAACAGTGATCAAAAGATGTGGTTAGTTACCGTTTATCCTTAGACAAGTCACTAATAATCCTTAGGCAAGTATACAAACTGAAGTATTTTATACTTGCGTATGTTACTGCATGGAAAATATTTTCAGTCCGAACTTCACCGGTTCAGTCCCTCTTCATCGGTCGCTTCCGCAAGCACTGAAGAGAGAATTAAACTTACTAGGCAGGTGAGGATTGAGGCAGTTTGCCCTTGCTTCCCTTACCTTACCGGCTTCCATCTTTATAAAACATAACGTTTACCAGTTTTTAAAAGAAATTACATGTACGTTGTTAATCTACCGTTTTCTATTCCATTGGTAGTTTTTCGTTTTTAACGATAATCTTCCGTATATGTATATACTGTATAGCATTCCTGTTTTCTTAGAAATTTTTTAGTTCTCATAACCAAATTTTAATTAATTAAACGTATACCACGACTACTTATACCTTTATTTTTCCCCTTTTCACATTTTAGGCACAGTATGTCTTTTTTATATCAACTATATTGTGACTCGCCACCTGGTAGAGTATTAAAAAACATCGATAAGTCACATTACTCGCGTAGAGACCACAGTCGTAACATCGAGAACTCGAAGATTTTGGCCGTGCCTCTACTAGTAGATTCGAGTTATCGGAGATTTGCTACAATTAGTGTAGTTAGTTTCTTATCATTGATCCATTCAAAGGGAAAATGAAATAACGGAATATCTCAAGATTTACCTTCTTGAGGATTTCAGAACACAATCCCAAAGTCTCAGCCATTTAAACCATCGTTAAAGGGGGCGCGTAACGTTAACGGGAGTTTCACTCGGAACAGTCCCGTATCGCCGTCACTAAATTAACTTTTGATCCTTAGGACCGAAATTAGAAAGGGTCAAGAAACTGAAGGTAGTTCCGAATCCGAAGCTCTCGTAAAATTCCACTCAAACTCCTTAAGATGGACACGTCTTCATCAAAAAGTTCTAATGAGAGTGAGCTCAGTCGTTTCGGCGTCGAGAGTGGCTGTAAAATCTACATCTCTTCGTCTCGAAAGCCCTCCGGAGGATTTTATTTCTTTCGAGAAACATGCATTTCATGACAAGCAGAACCCATATTTTAGCACGTAACCTTTTCTCGGGAATAATGGTTTTGTGGGGATTTTTCCTCCACCGGATTCTCGCCAAAGTTTTCGAATAAATTTCGGTTTCCCGAATCGGATCGCTACAGAACGATGATTTTCGACGGGGAAACTAACGGAATGGAAATGGAGGGCTTTAAATAAGCATGGGATGGATATTTCGTCATAATGCAGTAGTGTAAAAAAATTCTGAAACGTATTCAATCAATTTATTATGGTTAAACTAACAGAAATGTCTCCCATGGGATAACACTTCACAATGCTTGTCACTGTTTATTAGTTATATTTGTGAGATTGTGATATTTAAAACTCAGACAGTAGGCATTTAATGCAAGTTAGATCGAGAGCGTAAAAATAAATTATATCGAGAAGATGTTCCTTACCTTATTTGGTTCTCGTACCCCCTTTTGATTTGAAGTGAAACTTCTCTTACCCCAAATTCGTCGCAATGAAAAGTAAATATTAAAGTTTGGGACCAACATGGAATAAAAGGGAAATGCTGCTGAACAGCATCAATATAAAAGAAACCTAAAGATAGAACTGAAACAACTATTTTCGTAATACTTTAAATGCATGATATCCTTATAATTCACCGTGCCCCCACGACCAGCCTTTCGTACTCCCGAGGGGTAAGGGGACCCCACTTTGAGATTCCCTGCTCTAGAGCATGGGTACACAAACTCCGGCCAGCGGGCCAATCCGGTCCATTTGAGAATTCTATCCGACCCGCAAAGCATGGTTAATTGGATTTACCAAGGTATTTTATCACTTCTGGACGTCTAATAAACAATTTCGAAATCGTACAGTCCGGAAAAGCGTAAAATATCTCCCGAAAAACAAAACGTTTGAGTATCTATACTCTGGAGCGAGCTCTAGCACCTAACCTACATGAGATTTCTACAATTTGAGTCAAATAATCTCACAAATAATAGCAACCAACGATAAAAACAGTTAAAAGGAACAGACTTAATCTTGGCTCCTTCCCTCACACCCAGGCACTTGCGAACAGATATTTAATTAAGAAATTCAAACATAAGGAAAATTTTCATTTATAGGCGATCCCCAAACATTTTTACCTTAGGGGCTGTAAAAAATTTTCAATTCATTATCTCAACTTTTTTACGGAAAGAATTGAAATCGAAATCTAAAATTGTTCAATAAGGCACAAAAATGATATTGTTTTCAATAACTTGGCGAATAAAATCGTCCCACTTCTAGTTTATCGTCAAGTTTCGAATTTTTGGTGCCTTGCTCGCATTTTAACGATCAACTAAAACCACAAACGCGAACGGTGAAAGTCATCATGCTATAGGTTTGTGAGAGAGTAGAAATTGAGTCGGCCGATTTCAGTGAGGCCATGTTTTTGAAGAGAACCAATTACCATAAGAAAACACAACCGTAATTGTACACACTTCGACGCTAAATTCCCCCAAATGAGATTAGCTCACTCAGCATTAAAGAACAACACTCGAAATGCAGTGTTTTCTACAACATCTGTTCGAACTTCCGATCGTCCCGCTGATGATTAGGCAAACAAAACAAAACGAGCGACTTTCTCCCGCAAATTATTTCCCGCTTCTTTCACGTATTTCTCTATCTAATCTCAAGTAGTCGAAGGTACATGTACCGAATTTACAAAATATATTTGTAGGATCGGATTCAGAGAGTAATCAACAAAGGCAACCGACAAAGGATGGAATTATGAAAGGGTAACGTTTACTCTTTATAATTGGGAAGTTGTGTGAACGCTACAAAGAAAGGAGAGAATGCTAATAAACATTAAAAAACACAAAATGGAAAACGTACCGCTGTTTATTTAGAGAACAATGAAATAGTTGGTATTTAAAGGAAAGGAAGACGTAAAATTGACGTTTATCTTTTGGTACAGGATAGCGAAATATATATCCTTCTTTTATTTTGTCTCAATCTTTTTTCACATCTGTGAAAGCCATATAGGTATGAATGATGCTGAATAATGGCAGTAATTAATGCATCTCCTTATGAAAAGCGAAAATTGTTACTTGTACAGTCATTGTGGTTAACTTACGTGGACTTGTTCCGCTTATGGTATTCTGGCTCAGTGAGAAAAGCAAGAGCAAACTACCGCAATCCTCATCTTGAGCGTTAAGCCTCATTCCATGTCCTAGCCCTCGGTAGCTAATGGTAGAGGGAATAATATTTCTATTGACACTCTGGGTGACTTTACAAGACATAATAGACGAAAACATCATGCCACAGATATGAAAACTTAGCTAGTTGGAACTTAAAACCGAGATCTTCACTTTGGTAAGCCAATACATTAACTACTACGTCGCCGAGGTCGGCTGAATTACTTCTTTTGCAGCCAATATTATCATTAACAAATCAAAGCAACTTTGAGATGAATTCGACTCGTTTTCTTTTTCCCTTGTAATAATACACTCGTTCTTCTTTACACATTTGCATCAAGCCATAACTTTTCTTTTATTGTATTTATCTCTCAATTATATCATTCGCGCAGAACAGAATACAGTATTGCCCCTGGAATCCAAACAGATGGCACGAAAAAATATAATCTCTCTCCTCCTCCAGCTACCATTTACGCCAACATCACTCCTTTTTAACCCTCGGACCAGGGATGGCAAACCTTTTGTGGCGAGAGTGCCATATTCGATAAATCTCATACACAGGACTTGGTACTTGCCAATCTGGTACCAAATCATTGAGTGAGATACAGATATTATCTACTTTATTATCCTCAAGGATGAACAGAAGTGAAAAATAGCGGAATGAGTTGGACTCTAACCCAGGTCTTCTGCAGGTTAACGCTAAACAACCATGCCGCATCCAGTACCATGCCTAATTTATCATATCAACGACGTGACTAGGATGTAGTAGTTGAGGTAAATATGCATCAATTATAGTAAAAAACTAAGAGAATTCATATTAATTTGCTCGGAGATATAATTTTTAAGCGAAGAATGCATAAAAAGAAGCGTTCCGTCAGAGTTCTGCGTACAAAAAAAATCCATCGCATGCCACTTTGGGAACGCGTATCATAGGTTCTCCACCCAGGACTTACAATTAGACACTCGAGGTACTCGAGGTTACATACGAGGTACGCATGATGATTAGTACCTTGAGTGCCTAATACTTAAGATAAATGCTGGTTTTTACATTTTTAATTTTATTGTTTTGCATTTTTATTCAAATATTATTAACCCAACCCACTATGTGGAGGTACTCAGCTTGCTCATATGAGATTCCCATAGCAGAGTCAAATATTATTATTTGTAACAGTTCACCAGTGTATTCACTGTTAAATCACTTTTAAATTCGAATGTGTAGGGCATTGCAACGGATTAATCCAGTCTTAAATTTCAAAGGAAAATTGTCTTGGTCATAGAATGAGGTTCCGGAACGTACTAACTACGAACTTCTAAGAACGACTGTATGTGTTGGCGTTTTAAACTCTGTATTCAGCCTTTCGTCATATTCATCAATGCCAGCAATATCATCAGCACCAAGTTAATTCTAACTCCATGAAATTTCTCTCCCTTTGTGGTTCCTTTCTCGCACAGGGGGAATTTTTGTCTTCTGCATCCTTCGGTTAATAAGATTTTTCCCAAAAAACCCAAATCTTTTCGTGTTGTTGTTGTATTCTTTCTATTAACTCCAAATATTAAATAACATACTACTGTATTGACGATTGAGGTTAGGTGGAAGATATGCCAACTTGACCTAACCTCAACTTATTAAAGAATAATTATTTCATTCCCCTATAATCAAAAATGTATCGACCGGTAGATTCTTTAGGGCTGAGGTGCTATTTGAAAGTTACGCGTGGAATCATTGAGATAAAGGCGCAGAAGTAATGGGAGAGGAATGCGGAGGATTTGCGCAGGGAAGAAAAATGAATAGAAAGGCTGGGAAAAGAGAATTAACAGAATGGTTCGAGATTGGAATTGATTGGGAGGGGGAGAGAAATTGATGTGGACGGAAGTGAGTTCGAACACGTGAGCATTCCATGGTAATAAAGTAAAGCCACGGAGTGTCGGTGGCGGCTATATATTTGAGAGGGAGAGAAAGAGAGAAGACCATTCGTCCCTTTGCGCGCGCATTCCAAAACTTCTTCGCGATATTTATGGTACGTATACATCAGCTGATAGGTCCGGGCTAATTTTTTCTTCGGCTGGATAATAAATTTTCTAATAAATACTACCCCATTTGCGCCCGCCTTTTGATTCGGGAAAATATATCGCAAAAGAAATGCCGACCGGTAGTCATTTTCCGCTTTTATCAAAGGGAGCCAGGAATTAAATGCGCGCTATTGATAGCGTTCGTTATTGATTGCGAATCACAAATGAGATCGATTTAATTATAAAATTTAAACGGAGAATTTTATAGGGAATATTCTTCTATAAATGTGACATCACTGAAAAATGCTACAAACCCTAGTAAACTATGACTAACTCCAATTTAATTATGTGAAATGCATAAGATTCATGGCTTCTTTACGCCTCACCAGATCCCAATACTAAAACTTCTCGGTAAACGACGCATTGTATCGTAGGCAGAGGATTTGAATTTAGGCACTGAAACCTTATTTAAATATAGTTGAAATGGAATGAGAAAATGGCTAGTCGAAAGGTAACATTTACGGATTAAAATTAGATCAAGAGGTCTGATCGCTAAAGCATAAATTCTTGCTCAACCTATGCTGAGATTCCACTTTTATCCCAAAGACAACGAAACAGGTAGGTAGATTAGAACAATGCAAGGCTGATGAATGTTCTTAGAAAAATTATCTTTCATTTCAAAAGATACTTAGCAGTGCTTTCTTCCAAATGATAGTCCTATTCGAGCCCGCAGAGTTAAACATTCAAATTTTCAATCATTCGTTAAATGATTTTAAATCAAATTACTCATCGACCCGCATTTTTGCAGCGACCCAGTGGAAAAAACAATCTCAAAATGAATCTATGAAACTATCGTAGAAAATACATGTTATTTGCTGGTATATAAAACAAATGGCCGTGCAATTTTTTGAGCATATAGAAAGATACAAAGCGATACAATTATGCGTATTTTACTTATACATGCACATTGAACTCTTCAAAATCGCACAAATTTCACAGATAAAACACTTTCACAGTTAAAATTCCACCTAACTAGTATCCATCATGTAAATGTATCATGTAAATTAATAGGAATGAGAACATCAACAGAAAAGAAAATTAGTTAAACAAATTTTCATTGGACATCTATTTTACCCACATATAACTAGTATAAAGAAATTTAACAATGAATCAGATTTACGTTTTGTGTACCATTTGTTTAAGAAAAATTGAGCTGCAGGGCACTTTAATCATAACAGAAAGGTTTTAAGATTATTATTTTTTTAAAAGGGAAGCAAGTTATTATTATATACCCTCCATTTTTCGTTAACATAAATACGTAAAAACCTAAATACAAAAAAAATGTCCATGTTTCATCACAGCAGATGCCACTAACCTTATGATTTCACTCGATTGTTCAACCACATGATAGAAAAAGTAACAAGAAAAATTATTTTATAATAAAAAATAGTAGTATTGAATAGAAAAAAGAAACACAAAGGTTTTTCCAATCTAGATTATTTTCATTCGAATTATATTTTCCCGAACCAAGGGCGGACGCATATGGCGCTGTATTTATTAGAAAATTTATTATTCACTCAAAGGAAATATCAGCCCGAACCCATTAGCTGATGTACACGTAATAAAAAACTAATGTTTGCTACACACCGTTGCATACACAGAATGCATTAAGTTCTGCTGTAGACAACGTTTCTCGTCAGGACATTTGCGTAGCAGATACGCCTAAAAGTTACGTTTACAAAATGTACTCCGAATTGGGCCGGATACGAACAGGGGCGAAAATGTCCTGAAATAGTGCGTTTACAACGGAATCCATTTGCGAAGAAAAAGCCCCGTTCTGCTCCGGAACGTCGATTATCATAAAAGCGCGCGGATTATAATTAATTCGGAATTCCTATCCGAATATCCGGTGAAGCGAGAAAAAGAAAGCGGGGAAATGAGTCAAAGGAAAGAAAAGAAACGCCTGAGAAGCAATCTAGCGTCGGGCGAAATTTCTAACAACTCTCAGAGAGAAAAAAAAGGACGCGTAACGAAATGTTCCTCCCGAAGGGCGGCTCCAGCGCAAAGAAATACACGAAAATTCGGTCTGAATCTGCATTTTTTCAATTCCCTAGTTAATCGGAGCGATCGCTTTTAATGACAAGAGACGATCGATTTCACGGCCCAGCGATTCCTCGGGAAAACTAATCTTAGAAATTGAGAGGAAGAGGGATGCGGAAAAACGTGACGAAGGGGATTATGGGTAAGGGGATGCGTGACTAACGTACCGTGACGCCATTTTGAGCAGTAACAACCGATGAAGGTCACATCGGAAGAGGAGTACAACACCTTTCGCCGTTTCCTTTTTCGCGGTCCAACGCTCAATATGGAAATCCGAGGAAAATTCACTCTTTCGATTTTACCCACTCGGTTTCTATTTTCCTTTCTCTTTCATCAGCCATCTTATTCCGCTCGAAATCCCTCTTCCAGAGAAGGATATGCATATGATGCGACCAAGCGATCGGAATTTAGGAAATGACTTCGACTTTTAGCTAAGAGCTAAAGCCTTCGTATAATCAACGGAGGATCTTTGTCTGATTTTCACAAATCCGCTTTCTTCTGCAAATTTCAATGTTGAGGAAAAGGCTGACATCTGGCTCTGCTGATTGGAAATAGAACGATTCTATAAAAAATGGTGTGGAAGGAACACGTAAGTTATGAAACTGTCAACGTAACACCAAATTCGATTTAAATAATCAGCATTATTAATTTTACGGAATGCAACACAAAGTGGCCAACTACCAAGGAATTACTAAAAAAACATCAGGAGAAATGCTTAAAATCCTTACACAGTAATGTTAGCGTTTTAGCCTCCTCAAATTTAATGCGGTATTAAAAAAAATTCAAGAAAAATTAACTCATTAAAATATCAATGTAACAACACAACCCTCAATTTCCAAGTTTGTGTGCCTCCGCTCAAAAATAAGTAACAATGATTTATTTTCAACCAGTTTCCAAGCAAGATAAGTAAGTACCTTTCCTTGCCTCAATTAGACAACGCAAAACTTTTTAAGAAGTTTTTTCAATTCAATTATAATTTAAATCACCTTCATGGAGTTAAATATAGGATCTATTCACAATTACGCTGGGTTACATAGCAGAGGACACTACAAAGTAACTATAAGCCATAACCTTTTGCTCAAATAAAGGTTAATAAATTAATAGTTCAGCGGAAGAAGGTGCCTTGACTTTCAGACGAGCGTTTCCGCATCTTGATACAAATATCACATAGCTATAGGGGAAAAATGTTTCGTGTACACCATTTACAGCAACGAAAATACAACTAAGAAAAATAAAATTCATCGTTTCGAAACGAAAATTATCTTTAGCCGCCCATCCAAAACGTTACAGTACTAGGAAAAATGTTCGCAGAAAATACGCTTCTGTACGGACGGAAGTATTTTTCAACAAAATATGGAAAATAGACCACCCTCTCATGCACAGTTATCAAAACCGACGACGTTACACTATCCAGGTGCAAAACAGGGCTTCATAGAAACCGAATAAAATCCGAAATAATTTTAAACGGCGAAAACTCGGAGAGAAAAAGCAACTCCCACGTACTAAAAATAAAAGGTCACATCCCGTTTATGAGCGGCATTTGTATTCTGAGGGTAAAACCATGAGGAAGAAGGCAGATGCCTTTCTGAAGTCTTTTATTTTAACGCCATTTCAGCTCTTACTTCGAAAGAGTAAAAAAAGGGAGGTCGGGATGGCACGAGCGGACACACCTGCAACTTCACACCGAAAAAGGTGAAAAAGAACGAATACACGGATCGCCCAATGGAGCGTCTATTTTCGTCTCTTTCAGCGGACGATTGTCGAAGGGATGTGTGCTTTTTACTCGGGGCATCAGAGCGTGGGGCCACTCGCGCCAATTCAGACGTCTGGTGAGGGCAAACACAAGTATCCGAAGAGAACTTCCACGCGCATCATATACGTTCGCTATACCAACGCTATTACGGGTCGCTCTGAGGTTTCTTCCTCGAAACGTATGAGAAGATATTAAAACATAAAATACGAAAATTTCATAAGGGAATAAGATACTTACTTCCCTTTGAGGAATACGAAAAAATAAATTTTAAAATTGGAGTCTAGCTAACTGCTGGTTGGGGTACTTACCTTACCTTCTGTAGCTAAGAATTTGTGAAATCTTTATTCCTATTTTCGCTTCACTAGCCTAGTTTTAAAGAAATATCCATTAAAATATTATTTCTATAACAGCAATTTTACCTCTCTACTATAGGTTGCTATTTCCTTCATACGTAACTCAACATTAAAAATTGAGTCCCTTTCAGGAAGGAGTCGCAAATGTTGCCCCATAAGGAAAAGGGGAACATCCGTCGTCAAACTTTCGTTTCCAACCTTGACTGTTACATACTTTGCATAAGATTATCTTCAGGGATGGAGAATAAAGGTAAACTTTAGAAGAACTTTGGCAAATCCATTCAAAGTTGGCAGTTCACTTGAGGCTTCCCGTTCTCCTTTGGTGAATGCGGTCCCTTTTAAAAATACAATAATAGGCTGTTCACTCCTGAAGTTAGCTGATAGATACGCTAAAACATGAAGATGTAAACTTCCATAGAAATACCTTACGTAAAAATCGAATCGAAAGGGAATTATTCCGCCTTAAATGATATCCGAGCATGGACTATTTGGCTCAGGCCGCATGCTCAAAAGCCCCCATAATATTGAAATATCTTAACGATAAATAAGAGGAAGCTAAATTAGATTAGACATGTCATATTTGTGTACATTATGATGATGATGTCATCCTTAAGGGGGGGTTCTCCTTTCCATCAATTTGTATGGTGCCTCTATGAGGTTTTTTCCTATGTGAACGATGCAGCTTAGTCGAACTCTCATGCCCTTGCCTACAAAGTCTCCCAAACGGAGTTAAGAAATATTCTGGTGGGATAGCTCAATGGATAGAGCAACCAACCGGCAATTGCGAAACCCGGATTCATGTCCCGGTCACAGCAGATTTTTTTTCATGCCCGTTTCTCCTTGAGTATTATTTTGATTTTGAGAGAATTTTGAAATTAAAAAGATTTATATATATACTATCGAAAACAAAATCCTACCGTTCTGTAGTTGAAATTTTAGTCTTCAAGGGGCCTCCGTATGCAAATATCCTCAGGTTATCTTAATAGGAACGTGAACGTCACAAATTGCGCACAATGTTGCTCATTTCCGGAAGAACAGTACGTGAACGTTAAGCAGATGTCAGCGGACCAAATACTGGAATGGCCAATCCGCGAGGCATGAGTGAATACAAGTTATTAGGATGACGTGTGAATATCGCCGTATATGTATATATGACCGAAACAAATTCAACTGATGGAAATGGAGAGATGCACCGACTGGTGGAGCACTCCCTTGTGCTCCCGATTGCAAGCGGTGCACACTCGATTGAGTTGTGGTCTCACAGATGTTGGATTCCGAAGCGGGAAAGGGCGGTTCGAAGGTGCGCAGCGAACTATGGAAGTAAATGAGAACGGAAAGTTGATGACAGCTGAACGCGGCTAGCAACGATGCAGCTATCGGGGCTTGAGTAATTACCATAAGGGTCGATGCCGTTCGCGATGCACACCGATGGTAAAAAATGCATCGAGCAGAGCCAGGGTCGATGTATTCGAGGCAGTGCGAATTTCACGGGCCATAGGTTTTTAGTTTGGGGGTCGCTATTTCGCCTTACACTCCTCCCGAATCCCTTGAGCATGCACTTGGCACCCTTCCAGATTCGAGCATAATGACGTCATACCGCGTGACCCACATGCCTCTAATTCGCCTGGTCACGGGCACTAGTTTCCTTCTCAATAATCAGAGCGCCGCAAAGCCGCATATGGGTATATTTCGTGAATTTTTTTTCTGGAAAACAACACAGTTCACGTTTTGCACCGAAATAGACCTGGCAGACGATAATATCAACGAGTCTTCGGTAGATGGAGTAAATATCATAGAAATAAGCTCCCGGAAAATTTGACGATTAAGATGATTGGGCTGCAAAGGAATCCTCACACAGTTGTATTCCTTGTAAATTGTCAAAGCTGGGCATTCAAATTACAGCAAAATGAGGCAACGATTATTAAAAAAAGTATATCTCTTGAAAAGACAGCAAAAGCTGGTATTTGTCAAAGCACTTCCAATACATTGCTTGATGTATTAACCGCATGCAAATCAGTATGTTTCCATTCGACCATCGATATTTGAAAACTAAATATGGGTGTTTTTCTGCTGTGAATATATATATTTCCAAAGAAATTACTAGTTTTTTTTACATCCATTACATTTCTTAAGTTTTCTTCCCCATTTCTATTTACAAATTAATTTATGATTTTGTTAATATCACTGATGACTGGTTAGATGAAAGAAGGGAAATTTTAGTCACAATCTCGCCTTCATAAAGAAAAATAATAAATCATAAACTACCAATTACATTAAGTCGATGGAAATCTTCCAAATTACCCATAAAAACCTTCACTTATTTCCCGTCTTGGTGTTTCTATAAGAAAAACAACTGGCGAAAAATAAACAATATTCTTGAAATTTACATACACACTTTTGTCCCGCCGACCCCTGAGTAAGGTACAATCTGGCCCATCGAGTAAAAAGTAACCACCACTTTGATAAAACATTTGGCATATAATCAAAATCTTTTCTCAAATTTTCCTAGGGCTGAACATGACATTAACAGTAGCAGCAGTCAAACAATCAAATATCCCCTCCATTTTTTAACATTTAATAATAATTGATAAATAATAAAATGAATTTTTTAAACATTTAATTAATATATTTAATTTTATGATTGCAAACAAACAGAATTACATCTCGGAGATGAAGTGTCGTTAAAGACTGCTTTTCCTTTTTTTGTTGTTTTTAAGGTAAATATGTAATGCGTTAACAATTGTCACGGTTGGTCCACGATGTAAAAAATTTAAAACAAACAAAAACAAAATGATGCAGTCCACTCGTGCTTAATTACAAGAAAGTTATGTTATTCTAGTTACGTTGCATATTAGGAAGTATCAAGTAACGAATAACCATAAATCACTAAATATTAACGAAAAGATCGGACTCTGTTACTGTAGATTGGTTGCTTTCTAACCGCTGCTCCATTTGCGATTGCGTCACGGTATAGTATAATACTGGAGCACTACAAGTGTATAATTAATCTCACTTATCGCAGTATTTTATTATATAACTGAATGCCTTCACCAAAAAGTCCAACACTTCATCCACTTGAATTATGCTAATGTTAATGAAGGTGTGCGCTCCAAAAAATTGATTTCATACGCAAATTCCGTGAAAAAATTAAATCGAGAAGCAATTTTGAACACCACACAATCTCTTCCTCGATGACCCTCAGTAGACTACGGCGTAAAAGCGCGCAACTTTAAATCGCTTCATCGCAAATTTTCAGTGATTTTCCCCTCATATTATTCTATTCAGGAGCAGCCGACTTTTTGCCGTCACTCGGGGACAACATCTCCCTTAACACGTTTACCCGTCGCTCTCCGAAAACTATATAGTTGCAATTACGCCCGTAATCGCCTTTCGCTCTTCCTTTTCTAATTTCCGCGCCGAATTAAAACTCGCGAAAATGGGATTACGAGTCCCGAGGGGCGAATCGCAGCGCCGTTATCGGCGAGAGAGAAAAACGATCGCGCGAAAAAAATCGTGAGGAAAACGCATTAAACGAGCGGGCAATCATCCGAGGGGCGAACAACAAAAATCTTCCTCAGAGATTTGGACGCTTTCCCTCGGTCGGGAGCGTATCAATTACATGGGTTAATGGAGTGTCTCGGAGAGGGTCTTCTACATTGGGACGCGATTCGATTAGATTCTATCGAAGGAACACGTCATCCACGCGTGGATTCCATCCGAAGAGAGGAAAGTGAAGGCGATTGGAAAAGGGAAACGATCGTCTGAGGGAGGTGGCGCGGATTTGCCGTATCTCTCACCAGCATACGCTTAAATTTGCATTTACATCTTCGCCATCTTAACCGGGACGAATCAGAGATGAATGAAATTTTCTGAGCCGATTCCGGAGATTCCGATAAATTAGCTTCCGAGTGAAAGGAAAAAGAAGGCCGGGAACCGTGACTGACTGACTGAAAAACGTATCTTAAGATAGAAAAACTATTCTCGGACGCATACACATGATATATAGACTTTAGTGAGACGTTCCACATAGCTTCAGAAACCGTTGTACTCCAAGCTTATAGTAAAGGCGACGTCGAAAGACGCTGGTCCACGCAAGTGCAATGAGGGTTCCTTATTATAGTGTGTTACTGTTTTGCGACAGCTAAATAAAAGCTAGACTTAGCAAGTGTTACAACAATAGTCGCCAATTTATCGATTTTGTCGCAAGACCTAGCGAACTTTTGCATCTTTTAGCGACATTTTCACTGTCTTAGTGACACCGGCTGCGGTGGTGCTCGCACGCTAATGCTCATACCCCAAGGTCCCAGGTTCGAATCCTGGCTAGTCTGATTTTTCCGGTTAGGGAACGGTTGTGTGTGTCTGTCCTTTGTTATTGTTTGATGCACACCACTGTAATGGTCCGGTAAATGGATGTTTTTGGGGGCATTTGGAATATAAAGATATAAAGATAAATACTTCTTGTATAAACTACGCGAAGTATTCCATGACGTCGACCCTCCTCTACTTAGTGTTACAATAACATATACGACTTGTTTTAAGACATATGGCGTTAGATTTATATGAAAAAATATATAACATTTATTTTATCCATTAAATTTGTGTAATTTCTGAACTGATATTCCATATATAGATGCAAATTTAAGCTATTTCATTTTTAACTACTTTTTAGGGCTCGTCTAGAGACGTTTTCAAAAATAAATTGGGATCTCTGAATCTATGGTCTACGTTCCAGACAAACTTCTGTATTCCCGGACGGTACCTTCTACTTAGTAGCAACCCCTCTTACAAGTTTTAGTGAGCTGTAACTCAGAATGGTGCCTGCAATCACCAGTGAGAGCGCTTGGCCTTCAGCCCACCGTTCTGCCATCCGTCTGCACGACTCCTCGACCGATCTTTTATCAGTTCTTTTTCCCGGTACTGCTGCACGATACATCCTTCTGACTCAGCTAACCTTTGTTATTGCCACTATCGTATAGCTAATAAAAATTCTCAACCATACCCTGTCAGACTTCTTCAGCATATCAGCACGGTAAAGAGGACCTAGAAGGAGAGGTCTGCGATTCTCTCCTACATCAAGAAATCGCTATCACTTTCAAGAAAAAGAAAACAGAAACAGTTCAAAATTTTTTGATTATTGTTGCCTTCCTAATTTGAAAGCACATAGCATTTTATAATACCTATTCAGCACTAATTTTCCTTTATTCCTTCGCTCGCAGAGGACGAAAGTCAAACACGTTCAACCATCAAGAGTATATCTGGGAGCGTACAATTTTTAGCTAAATTTCTTTCATACTAACAATGAAAATTAATATTTTATTTTCTCCTGAGATAATAAAGCTAACATTATGATTGATGTGCCAATTTTCACGACGAAAGTTTTTTTAGAATTTGGATATTCAATGATGTCAGAAAAAAGTTCCCATTTGTAGGCGGGTGCCTTCTTCACTCGGGCTCAGATTTCATTACCCAATAAATGACAACCAAAGAATAGCGTGATATACGACCAAAACTTTCATTCTATCGCTCGGAAAGAGTGCGTGGAGAAGACTGCCTCCGAGATCCAGACTTACCCAAAATTAATTACTCTGTATTTGACAGGTTACGAAGAGGCTTGATTGGCAATCGTTGGTCCCTTGGATGATTTATTTTCAAGAGGAATATTTCAATTTCATTTACAAATTCTTTCCCAATAATGGACCAAGAATCTGTGCAAATAAATCAAAAGGTATTTGCGAAAATTCATTAAAAATATATTACTTCGTGTAGTGAGCGAGAAAAAAACGCACTTATAAATACATGCACACAAGTAGTAACACTTTTAAAAAAATGGGCAGAATTTCGACAACACTATAAGACAAAAACGCCATAGTTAATTCCTTAACAGAATGATTTTTCGTCCATACGGAGCTGAACGTTAAACTTATGCTAACATACCCACCCAATCTAGTAAGCCTTCCTTCTCTAATGCCCGACCAAAAGTAGCTATAGCTATTTGTTTTAAGGATTACGCACATTTCATTGAATTTTCAGGGATTCGTTAATCGGCATCGAAGAAACCGGAACTATCGATGATTATTGAACTTAAATATTTCAATTTTTAAAAAGTTCGAAGCGGTTTTACATCAAAAGGACCCTGTGAACCATCTTAGTCAACAGTAATCTTTAAATCGGATTATTATATTTCAAAGCAATTTGTATGCCTCTAAAATTTCGGAAGATCAACCTTATTTCCATTCATCCTGCAACTCTAAACCTATTTTTCCTGAATCAGCGAACAAATCCCGGCAGACGGTGAAAACATTCGCCTCTGACCAAAAGAGACGGATAAATCCTCTTAAAACCTTCCGCTAACAAAAGACTCCGCGGTTTAAATAAACTTTCCCGTTTGGAGGTCATACGGAAGATTAATAATCGGGGGAAAAAGTGGTGGAGAGCCGGAAGGCTTTGGTGCAATGGCCTACATTGCTTGGGTTCTGCATCCCTTGAGGGCCCTTCAGACAATCAAAGCCCTTTCAAAGGAGGCATGTGAAACGGACCGCGGGAAATGCGTGTTAGGCAGCGTAAATCGAGGAGAAGCGTCTGCGTGGCAGATCCGCGAAAGGGGAAGGATGTAATGTTCTTTCTTCCGAAGTAAACAAACGGCGCTCTTTTGCCGGAAGGAAAGTGTCGCCGGGTGGAGCAAGTGGCGCCCCCCGCCGAGAGGAAGCTCTTTTGAATGACTTTTTGTGACTCGATGGCGATGGGACGCTGAAATGTTTTTCGGGATAAGTAGATGATGCTTCGGGGATTGCGGATCGCATTACTTTTTGGTTGGATAATGCATCGATTAGAACGATATTTCACTATGACAATAAATATAATACGCGACAGTAAGTACGTATACTCACGTACTTAAGAAAGTGTAATTATGATGATAATTAGCTGGATACGCACTGAACGTTACCAGTGATAGGTTGAAGCAAAATGATTCAAATAGAGTACGAGGAGGATACGAACGGTTCTAAAATGAGAAGAAGAATAAATCTCGTAAAATAAAGTGATTGCAATTCTGAGATGTACGCACGTCGTTCTAAGGGCGAAAGGGAAAGAAAAGAGAGTTGGTGAATGAGTCTCAAACGATAAATTGTACGCAAGAATAAGAAAAAATGAACTAGTATTATGTGGACATGAGGAAACTAACGTGCTTTCATCGAAGGGGAAGAACGTGATTGAAAAGTATGAATATATATATATATATATCGTATCAANTAAACATGCGCGTGTATATATATATATATATATATATATATACATAATAAAAAATGAAACTAAAAGATAATAAAATTGCGCCATATATACAGAATGATCGCGGATAAGGCGACTGTGATTGACGAGAATTCTGCTACTTAATGTAAATTGGCTTAAGCGATAAAAATGTATCAAGTTCTAATGGTAAATAAACCTCATTAAAACGAAATAATTTAAACTGACAGTTTTATATACAACAATTTCACTTAGAGCGAATCGTATAATAAAACTAAACCAAAAAATAAAATGTGTTTCTGGAAACGCTTTTTTGTACTTATTTGGTATTTTATCGAAAAGATGTATTGCTACAAGATTATCGACACCATGTTTCGACATTTAGGGTATTTAGAATAAAAATATGAAATAGCATAAGTTAATGAGATGAGAAGGTCAGGGGTTTGCCCTCCCGTTTCTTTACACACAGGCTTATCGTATGGTTTTAACATATGATATAATAATTGATGATAAAAAGATCATAATCGTTCGTAAAATGAGAAAATGTTCATAAACTTCTTATACTGTGAACATTATGTTTTCAAAGCACGTGAAATTAACTCAGACAAAGTTTTAAGACTAAGTTCTACATCTACATAAATACTCTTCACGCCGCCTTTCGACGTTCCTGTTTCGTTCTTAGTTATAAACGCATCCTTAATAACCCAACTAACGCGTTTTGTAAGGATGAACTATCATGCTAAACCCATGAAGAATTTCAGACAACATTTTTGAGTTGAAACAACATATACCGATATCAGGAGAAATCACAACATATAAAAAGAAAATTCACAAAATTTTTAAAATTAAGAATGTGTTATAATTAAAAGGTCCTAATCGAAACTACGGAGAAATTCGTTGTCTACTGTCAAAATGTTATCAAATTTATATAAAATAATGCTGTGAAATAACTCTAAAATATATAGGAATTTGACCTCTGCGAGTGATAACAGAAACGGTATTGAAAAATAGGATCAGCATCCACGAGAATAAATAAGCACATGCATACACGTCACATTGAGACAGATGTTTATGACATTTACATTGAGAAATACATCAAATTCCAAATCCTGTTAGCACTTACAATGATTTTAACAAATCAGACATGAAAACCACCGTGAATGCTGCAAAATTCAAATTCTCCAAGCAAATCTGATTTGACATTTAATCCTCGAGCCGTACTTCTCCCCATATCCTTTTGAACCCATTTAATTTATCGATTAGCTGTGCTCTATTTCCCTAACATTTGCCAAAGTCCGCGAATTGACAAGCGTGCATACGAGAAACGACTCGAGAGTCGGCACTTAGGAACTTGCTTTGACGTTCGAAGCTCGCTATCGAATTTCACCGGAAATAATCTAATTCTGCAGCGATGGCGCCTCTTGAAGATACCAAACGAAATAATCCTCGCCTCGACGGCGAAATGGACTGGCAATTCTCTGAGACAAAGGCGTTACCGCACCTTTCTTCAGATGCGTCACGTTAAATTAAGCTCCTTCTTCAAGCTCCTCATCAGCTATACATTTCCTAACTTTGCCAGGCTTTTAGGCCACGGATTATAAAGGGAAAATTCTCCCGGGAAGATGGTTATGGCAATGGCAGACGGATATTTAGAGATAATGAATTGCCGTTCCGCCGTAACCGAGGTGATTTAAATGCAGGGGAACCTAGGATCAATTATGCAGGACATGACCGAGATGGCTGCTGTGGAATACTGACGGCAAGAAACGTAGAAAGGGTCAGCAGAGCGCCCAAGGAGATGTCCGTGCGTAGACCGTCCATGAACCCGTGGGGAGGATTCTAAAGTCTCAATTGGAGCTCAAAGCTGATGATGTAAATGATACTTTACGTGATCTTATCGCTTGTGGAGCTAACCTAAATATTCTCTAGGACATTTGAGGGAATATGCGGCTTTTGCCGACGTTCAATGTGATCTTTTCTTCACTTGCTGAAAACTAACTTACTCTGCCCCGAAATCCCTTCGTGACTTCAAGTGAAGGCAAAGCAGGAACTATTATCATTTAGATCACTTGGTCAATAGTTTTTGATTATTTTAACTACTGTATGCCTGAAAAGGCATGCCACTAGTTTAATACATTAAACTAACTAATTAGCGATTAAACTTGTTTCGTTTTCAACAATTTTTATGTTAAACTATTTTAATGTATTAAACTAGTGGCATGCCTTTTCAGGCATACAGTAGTTAAATTAATCAAAAACTATTGACCAAAATTCAGAAAAGGAATCGAGTTCTTATTAAGATCATCAAGACATGACCAGTCATAGGTACCCATCAATTTAGACATTTGTTCTATTGGGTGATTGCTTAATGTTCTAGTATGGATGTATTTTTTATCGTCAATCAAACCATTGTTTTTGGATCTAAGCAGGGTTAACAAACCTAAGTAGTCAGAAAGTGCAGTAGGAACAATATTTGTTGATATATCTACATTTGTAATTACATTATCTATGCAGTTACCGGTGGCAGACGTGATACACTCATTCACCATATGCTTTAAGTCAGCAGAATCTATTACATTACAGAATTGGGACAATTTTGTGTTATTATAATCATTAAATTGAATATCAAAAATCACCCATTAAAATTATTCCACATTCAAATGCTATTAGCCTTGGGAGAATGTCAAAATCTTCATTTGGAGATCTATATATATAGCAAATAATATTATGTTATAATCTTTTAACATTATATCAGTAACTTCATAATACACTTAAATTGCCATGCTATTTATTCTTTTAATTGGAGAGTATGCTACGGTTAACATAGATTGCAACTCCTCCATGTTTGGCTTTAGTATTAAGGGTTAGATGGAAGTAGAGACTACCTGGTCTCAATCTCGCCCCACAATAAAGACGTTTTATTATTATTATTATAGCTCTACAATAGCTTGAGGCTAAGATTATTGAGACCATTTTAAAGTATAAAGTTTCATCATAATGTAATCAATGTTACAATAGAATGTTACATAGACAGGTTATATCTATATCATACTTCTTTAACAACGACTTAAGTTCATGTACCTTTTTTCTTAGTGATTGAAAATTTAAATGTTAAAACCTTATGTTATAAGGTGAACATTCTTCAACTTTGGTTAGATTTTTAGCCACACTATTAACATTACTATCAAAATTACTATGAACATCACTATTCACATTTCTATTAATGTTACCTGCCATATATTTGACATCTACTATTCGATTCAATGGTTTTCCTGATGTCTTAGCAAAGTTATCACAGTAAAATATCCGCTTCAAATCCAATCTATTTTTAACACCTGGCTTCATTTATGATTTCTTGCCTTAATGATGAGGAATAAGTGCTTTTAAAATACATGACTATAATTATATCAGCTCTAATATAACCAGTTTTTAATAAAATAATAGTAAAATAAGTATTAACGTGAATATAAGATACATGTATATATTTGCTAGCGGCTAATATGATAAATTTTATGATTAATATCGATGATACGTAGGTGATAGTGGCCAAAAATAATTTTTTAACGCAATGCACTGTTTATAAAGATATCTTGTCGGTCAAAACAGGATTCACAAGGAACTCGAAATACTTTGTGCACGGGAAGAACACAGGATTCTGTAGTTATACCAATGGAAACTAGAAATTTTTTTCGATAACCGAAAGGTAATCGATAGGTATTTAATCAAATCAGTGGATACCAATGATTTTCCATACGTTACAGGAACCTGTGTAAATATATTGATAAATCACCAGGATTTGAGGAAGCCGACAGACAAAAACGTAATGGTTTCCGATATTTAGCTTTCTACTGGCGCTGGAAAATTTAACAGGAATCGATAGAGGGTAGAGTAAGTACCCTGCGGGTATGGCTCAGGATTGCTAGTTCACTTGCGTAGTGTGAGCTTACGTAATTGAGAAATTAGATTGGAGAAAGGAGTGAATTTAGAACGGAGGTGAGCCTATCTGAATCGAAAGAGCGTTCGATAAACGGACCGAATCTCCTCCCCATCCTATTGATACGCTGAGCTCTGATTAATATGTAAACGCGCCATTGAAATGTTAATTTTCCCCCTTTCAAAAGTTCCCTCCAAAGGAATCAAATCTATTATACATTAACTTCTAATAAACACAAGTCTAAACTTTTAGTAATTAAAACTCCCTTCTCATCAACTACCACGCCCGCCTCTCTAATCTGCATTTTTCGAATTTTTCCTCTTTCTCTTTCTCCGAAAACAACTTTTTCGATTAAATACTCCCCCGGAAAGTTTCAATCTGTTCGAAATATTGCGCACATCTTTATTTTATTTTTACTTTGTTTGGTTCGCCAAAGGTAAATCGTAAATGTTTCTGAGGCAACGGCTGAAATATAAAGCAAAATCTGGGGCCTACTGAATCACAACATTTCGAAGTTTTTCGGAGGTTTCAAACGATTTCCTTTACGGGTATTCATTTTAATTCAATTCTGAAAGCGTAGTCAGATATAATTGAATTTAAATGAAAGATGAAATTGAATTTAGTAACATCTCGTACAATATACGAGAGTCAAGCTATTTTACATTAAAAACAACTAATTTCTATATACATCTTGAGAGAATATCAGAACATCCACTTCAAATATAATTGTGAGAAAATAAACATTATAATTTGCAACCACTGTTACTTAAAGAAGCCTCATCTCAACCAAACACTACAACGTAGATAGCGGTCATCAAAGATGCTAATATTTAATTTAGCTACAGTTAGCATGGTAAATGATACTGATTACAATTATAGCAAGACAAATTAAAATGAAAATAACTCAGAATAACTGAGTATGATTATGACACAATAATTAAACCGTTTATAAAACTCAAGGACAAAAATTAAATGAATTATGAATAGAAATTCAAGTTATTATAAAATACTAATATTGTTTTGTCTAAAGCACTAAATCATTCCCACAATCGCCAACGTAATAGTACATAACATTATAGTTAACATGTTACCTATTTATTTATCTATTTGATAATTCGTTGCAATTTGGCCGGGTGGACTATGTTTATATTAATATTTACAGCATTGGCATTAAGATTTAAGTAAATTTTACACCGAATTTTATGCAAAGCAATTCTTACTTCTTTTCGCGATCCCTAATCCACCCTTACAAGGACAGTAACTCTAATTTTTTCGCTATATTTTCAACGAACTGGCCACTGCTCAAAAGTTTCGCCTCAGAACTTTCAGAGCGCAGCAAGCTTTGCCAGGGATACCAGCCTCTGAGAACAGAGTACTTGATTTTGAAGACGACTTTAACAGTGCTGCCATCTCTTCCGTTTCATTCAGACTGCCTTTGCTGAGGGACGGTGCGGACAGGAAACATTAAAGGTAACGCAGAGGGCGCGACAATCTGTTCTCCCTGGGGGAGTGATCTGCATCCGGACGCCGCAGAGGAAATTCAATCGGCGACTGCCCCGCTCTGGGACCAGACGGTGGATCTGCCGCAGCATGTTCAACGGATTTTCTTAATATATGTGTGTATTCAATGATCTACATCAAAACGTGACTCCCTGATTAACCGGATACGATGTATGACATGTTACACCATCGACTATACAAGAATGTTGGAAAATAAAGAGAAATAACCAACGTAATCCTCAGAGAATATTCGATTTTCTTGAATGTTTCATTCATTAAAAATGTGAATGATTTCATAGATTTGTGCACCTGCTGAAAAAAATGGTACATACAAACAAGTTCAGCGATTTCTGAGCGACTGCATTTTAATCGTGCTATAATTAGATTCGTCGATTGAAAATACAGCGAGATGGATTGAATGAGTTTGCTACATCATTCATAACCCGCAAGCCGCCTACCGGTGCGCGAAATGAGTTATAAACGCAAGCGAATAACACGTTCATTTACTAACTCGGATATTTCGAGAAAAATTAAAATACTAGTAAATAATTAATAGTATTTTGTCAAATTCGGTGAAATATATTCGCAATATACGCTGAAATGCAAGGAAGCATTTTCATTCCATTGCTATTTTGTCTATGAAAAGCAGTCGATACTCATTTCTCGACATTCGAGCACATTCAACAAGTATTCGAACATTCTAAAATTCTCTAATTATCGAGACCCAGGCCACTCGATATACAAACCCGATTACAGATCCGAAATTCGGAAAACTTCTAGAGCTGGGAGAGGCCAATACGAAACTATCCGGAACCAGTGCTTGACTGCGTCGTGAATGGAAATTTGAAATGAATTCAGCAACCTTTAGATTCAAAGTTTAATGAGAAATGAATTTCTGTCGAAGGGAATGTGCGATACCTCGGCCACGTGTTTCACCTTGGAGATGAGGGATATATTATAAAGAAACATTTGCATAAACACAAACACGTACATAAATAAGCTTATGTAGATCAAAAACAGTAACTCTGAGAAAATCTACGTCTTTTGGAGAAAGAAATACTTAGTTAATGATCATACGATTCTAATGGCTGATAGCGAAATTTAAATTCGAATTTAATAAAATCGGCAGTCTGCAGGTTTAATAGTACCTACCCGTTTTTAGTCAAACTAAAACGTATTATATTTAGAAGAATCAATCCTTTCACAGTTAATCTGCTTAAGACATGAAAATGGCTTTCACTGACAGAATCTCGAGACAAAATCATGTACTTTTTAAATTTTTGAAGTGAATCCTAATATAAATGCTTAATCTGATACAGATACTATCATTCATTAGATACGTATATTTTAGAATAATTGTACAAATTTCTATTGCCACATATGTTTTATCTTACCACATTTAGATGTTTCTTCGATTGGTCACTTATAGAATGAATTCCTGTTATCTTTCACTTACCTAGATTCTCGATTTCGCAGGGCAGCACAAGAGTGTCCCCGATAACCACTCTGAAGGTCTGTCCCCTCGACAGGAATCGAGGCGGCGGAGTGTTCATCTCCGAATCCACGGAAACTCGTCTGTCGCTGTTTCCTAGGTTACCTGCTCCTGCCAAAGAAACAAAACAACACCATGTCATTGAAACAAAATACAAGTTTGCTAGTAAACAAGTTTCTATACAATCTTGCTTTGCGGAATTGTTTAGCATAACGTTGGACGAAGAAAAGCGCTAAGCCTCCAGATTACACAGAATTCATTGAGCAAATTAATTTACATTTTATGTCAAAGGAGTGAGGTTGGTTGAGTGACCAACCTTTCATCACCAACGATTACTCGCTTTCCTCTGTTTAAATAGTTATTATTCATAGTAAATAATAATTTAATATATTTCTATTGCAGTATTATAGGATGAAATTATTGTAAAATGTGCTTCGACAACTTAGGTCATGTCGCACGTATGCAGGAAATGAACCTGGTATCGGTATCTTTCTATTATCAACATTTTTCTTTTTTCAGAATTCACAGTTATATTTACAGTATTCTTCCCTCACGATAGAAGTTCTTACTGAATGCTTTAATACTGAGAAAATTGTAGATGAAAAGCAACGATGATTTAGATGATAAGTATTCACTTCTAAGGCGTTCAAACGACTAACTATGAGGTACTTTGTTAGACAACCTACGATAGCGTTACATACTTTTTTTAATGTCATCTAACACAGAGAAAGAAAATATACTACTATTAGGGAATTATTATTATTATATTTTAGGAACCACACACCAATAGCCATATTAGACCGACTAGATTCCTTCCCAGTTCTGGCTCGATACCTCGTCGGTTCTACGGGCAAAATTTAGCCTTCGTTACAGCTATTTCAGCACAACTTCAGAGTATATTGTGAGTCATTTTTTTCCGACAGATATCTAACAGCAGCTACTAAAACATGGAGTACCGAATACTATAGGTTAAGAATCGCGGTTTCCTTGGTCAAGGAACAAAAAAAATAAATCTTCGCGTTTCTATTGAAAGAATCGTGGGCCTTGACGTTTCTATTATTGAGGATTTTAGTTTAAAGCCTCATAAATTCTACTCCTTAGAAATCGCACTTAAAAAAAGGCATCAACTTTCTTTTGGGAAAATCGGTTCCAAGATCAAAAGGATCTTACGCTTAGCAGAGCTGTCTGCAACGACAAGTAGCTAGAATTGCTAGGAAATTTCTAGGAAATCATTCGCTAGACACCAACTTTCCAATATTTCGGTAGAACGCATGTAAATCACCTCAAACAGCCACATGCCTCCTTTAGCATTTCCTCAGAAATGGTTCACGTCCTCAATCTAAGAAGAACAATGAAGTGAAGCCAAAATTGTTTTTTTTTCTTCGTTGATGTTGAATGCGTGCTGCTATGACAACCATTCAAAACATATCCGATACAAATTTCTTCCTCTATCCCCGTCTTCTCCATAAGTGTATTAAAAACGCGGAAATTCGGGACAGATTTTCCGTTGCTCCAATTTCTTTCCTCTCCGCAGAGACAAAAGAAAATCGATGTTTGAAATCCGAAGGCAGGATTTGGAAAAAAAAAAGGAGAAATGATGGCCCAAAAGCAATCTTTCGCTCTCTCGGTCTCCGCTTCCGAGAAACGAAGAATTACATAATAAAAAGTCCTTCCTCAACTCTTGGGTCGTCGTAATGTATAAAGATATTTCGGAGTACATTTTCCCCAGAATAACAGCGAAAATGATGAGACGGAAATCATCATCACAATTGGAGCTATTAAAGGAAGAGGAAGGATGCAACGAAGAATGAAGGAACAGAGAGGGAATGGTAGAAAGGAAGATAACCGAGAGGAAAAAACAACTGCCATCATAACGTGGGTCTTAACGGTTATTTTATACTTTGGATCCCATCCCTTAGATCAGAGGTGCACAAAATACAGACCACTTCTCAGGGAACGGGGTGTCAAAGTTGTGTACGTTCATTGCAAGAATGTACAACATAATAATAATTTATTTTGTCACAAAACATTCATGTACACAGAGAATATTCAGTCTTGAATCAGTGACATGTCAAAGTTTAAGTACAAATGACTACATTCTTGAATTTACATATTTCGATAGTTCCTTCTTTTCCGCCTTCGATATTATCGCCTTCCATTACTTATCAAAACACATAATTTGATTTAAAATAAACGAATGCTACTTAATTATGAAATCTACACGATCATTATCCTTTGAACAATAATTACTTGAGCAGCAAATATGCTTGCAGGTCGCATGAGAGTCGGGATTTGGTCTCTTGGGCCGTAGTCTAGAGACCTTAGATTGTTTATGACAGAACATTATGCTTTTAAGCATCTTGAAGAATAATAATTTAATACCTATAAATATCTTATGGATAAATGCATAACAATTATTCAAATATCTTCAGTTTAAATATTATCTATTATTAATGATCTAACAATTAATATCTGTAAGTAATAATAATAATATGCTACCATTTCGGCAAGTATGTAAGAAAATGAAAGCATTTCATTCAAAAGAATACAAGAACTCAGGTAAATAGACGGTGCATGGCTTTAAGCCACCAGCAGTCTTTCCCACTTTCGTCCGGAGGGCTGCTTTAGAATTATTACCCGCCACGCTGGTTAATTTTGAAGTCTCTATGGTTAGAAAATCCTCTTTTATACCATTCCATCGATAATTTCCCTCTTTTAAGTTATATATACTCTTTTAAGTCATCTATACTCTTTTAAGTTATCTATTTATAATTATTACGAATGTGGGCAAATATACTATCGATCAATACATAGAGCTCAATGCATAGAGATCAGCAAGCTCTTCAAAAGGCAAGTAAATATATGTAGCGCACATGAAGATTTTTTTTAAACTGAAGCTTGTTCTTATAATCTACAGAGCATATTTACTTAAACAAAATAAGAATCAATAATGCAATACATGAGACATCATAAGATATCGACAACGAGTTGACATCTTGACCTGAGGATGTCAACTCGTTGACTTAACTAGTCAATAAAAATCTGCTGTGAAAGTTACGAAGTGTTCTTTCTTGTAAGAAGTGTGCTTAGTTCCACGAAGTCTGGCTCGGGCATATTAATTTTATACATTAGATTTTTTTCAGTAACTGATTTCCGTACTTTAAAAGTAGAAGTAGAAATTTAAAAAAATCTCTTTAACTACGCATTTTTGAAGCATTTCATTAACTTTCATGTAATTCAAAATGTTGGCTAATGACTATAATTTCCAACACTCATCGTGGACAAAAGGTGAACCCTACCGGGCCGTAGGCTGTGCAGTCTATTCCATCCAGGCGAGATGTGGTATGTACTTGCGGTGGATTGGGTACTAAGCATTTTCATAAAACTGCACCTTTCAAAAAGTGGATCGCTGTCGAATTTAGCGTATCAAGGGACCAGAGAAAGAAGAGCATGGAAAAGGATGGTTCAAAAGAGAATGAGGGAGAAGGGCGAAGAAGAGATGGGAGGGGGAAAGAAATTAGGACTGGATGGAGGAGAGGAAATAATGGGAGGGGGAATCGAATGAAAAAATGAATGGATATAAAAACAGAGTCATCAATCACGGAAAACTCACGGCTCTTGATGCGCCGGTCGTCACGTTGTGAAGCCCCACGCCTACCGGAATGAAACGCCGCTGCCCATGGAGGAATATCATCAACATGGACTGGTTTGCGGAGGTAGGTAGCTGCACGACAGGGAAGGATACATGGGCCTGGTATGTTTGAAAGACGCGATCGGGTACTGCATATCGGAAATCTGCCAAGAGACTGTAGCGGAGAACTCATACGGTTAGGGAGTTTCCCCAGGAATGTTATTCGAGGCAAGCGCTTTGCTACAGGAAAGAGGGAATCAATGGAGTCGCACAAGGGAGGGAGGGAAAACTCCATATTTCATGGTTACCAAGGCAATCGATCAATCAACCGACAAAGGAAGCGGTTATGCATTCAAGCCTTGATAAATAGAGTGTATTTATGATGGATCTGAGGTTGGGAAAGAAGACCGGAATAAATGCGAAAAACACAACGCGTTACACGGGATTGGCTGGATTGGTTCGCATGATCTCTTAAATGGACGGAAACGGATGTTTAATCCGTCCGTCTCATCCTCCCGAATAAAAAAGTCCACGCGCGGTGTATCAGAATGGATATGAAGGTAAAAGCCGGGATTTCTAAAAAGGTTGCTCTCTCCTATTGTTAATGGACGATTCGCCGGAGAATGTTTGGAGGCGTCGAGATTCGGCTTATTTGCGATTGGCTGCGGTTGCCGACGGAAAAGAATACAAGTTCCGGAAGAAATATTAGTTGGCCCACGTGTTCCATAACCGGAATCTGTATGAAACTACCGTTGAAAGAATTACTTTATTGGCATTGGTTTCATAAATACCTGTGAGATATGTACATTAGAAGAAAATAAAGTTCGATTAAAAAAGTGAGACGATAAGATTCTCTAATATTTCATTCCTTTCCATAATACTTTCGTGTTGTTTTCAGCACCTTTCCACTTAAAAAGTTGCATAGATCGATTATTCAATTTCAATGATATTTTCATACTAAAACTGCGATACTTCCTTCGAAATTGTTGAGTTTGATGAATGGTTCGGAAATTTTACACCGAAATCTACGAGCGATACTGTCTTTCTGGTGATTTTCATCTTGAGTTCCCGAAGGGGTACTAAGTAATTATTTCCGCAAAGCAAAAGATCCTGGTAGTTGTAAGAATTGCATTCATATAGCATAAATGTAGAGATTTTCGAATCAAATTCGTATCCGAAATTGACCGGCTCTCGTTGTGCCTTTGAATACCAAATATTTATTGATTCCACAGCTTCGCCTCGCAGAAATATAGAGCAATATAACGTGTTAATTTTCAAACTTAACTGCATGACTTCACTAAAACAATATTCATAGAAAACCATTGCAGAAGCTTATGGATTAATGGGGTTTATTTTACAGCCAAAGAACTCACCCGCTACGAAAATGGACACTTTTTCGTAAATAGGAAACTATATTTAGAGAGATACCAAAAAGCTGAGGACGATTTGAGGTTTTCGTTGAGAACTATGAGTTTATCAACTTCTGCGTCGATAATAATATCCAGATTCAACTATGAGAATGTATTGTGGAAAAATATGAAATTAAAAAAACCCTAAATTTGTATACGCAGCGACTATTTTGAATAACGATTTAGCTAACATCTTCTATGCAACTATCATTTCTTCACAGATTAATCACTTTAAATGGCACTTTTATCAATGTTTAAGAGTTTCAACAAATAGAAATAGCAGGCGAAGCGATGAAAGATGCATTTTCCGAAGATAACTTACGGCCGAGAATTTTATTGCCGCGAACAAAATTTAACCGTAAACTACATCACCAAAATGCGCAACGCCCGAACATTTTTAGGTTTATAAAAATCAAATAAATCGATGCTCTTGTTATCTTTTCATAGAAAGGGACCGATAAAGCTTTAGAGTTTTTGTAACGCACGAGGGAAATAATGGAAGAAATGCAGTCGAGCGATAAAGGGAGCTCTAACCATCCCGGAACGTGAGAAGGAATTAATTTTCAGCATGCAAGCAATTCCGCCGAAACAAAACTATGTAAATTTTCAGTGCATTCTGCATTCCTAGAAACATAATATTTTCATCTCAAGGGAAACGTAGCGTTGGAGCAACATAGCAAACACCAGCGCTTTGACTTTGCATTATTAATTAAAATGCCATAGTTGTCCGTAGGTCCTATTTTGACATTAATTTTCAATGAAAACATCGACTCACAGTATGCATTAAGCGTTCATAACAAATGGAGCCCGTAGGCAATGAATGCATGACATGTGTCTGCCTAACGGTTCACAGGAATATGTGATTAAACTCCACACAATAGGCTCTCTCGTAGCAAGGGTATTTATTTTCAATTCGAAGAAATCGCATGGGAAAAATATTCCAGATTTCGTAGAAATAACCGCACGGATTCTCACGGTAAGATACGAAAATGTAACGGCTTCCCCATCTTAGTCAGGCAATGTTCACTGAGTCAAAAGATACTTCATTGTGAAGTTATGAGTTTAAGGTTGATGTCGTGGTATGTGATGTTGATTCAATTAAGAAAGTTTCTTTTGTATTGTCGGTGTAGTAAGAGAGCCGTGATTTATAATATTCCATTTTCATTCTTAATGCACTCTTTTAATAATATGCTACTATAGGAATTCGTAGAATCTTCCCTAGTAAATGTAAATAAATAAGCGGAGATAGGGAAACATAGAGGAATGTTACTGGCGTGTTCACTTCGAAGGGATTGGAAGGAATGTCCACATATACAATACTGGAAACATCCTAGAAAACAGCAGTGATTTAATTACGAGTATATCGTGCCTCTATGCTTTCATAGGAAATCAATCTCGGTGGCGCTCACACCGAAGAGCGGATTGGTACCCATTCAGCCGACTGAGGAATGGCTTTCTTTTTACTTCAATGAGGTTACAAATTTTCCGCTGAAACTTAATTAACGTATCCGAATGAATTGTGTAATACACACTTTCATGAAATACGTCGGTTCTCCTATCTCGTCTAAATTTCATTCCGTATTTTACAGTGTCCTAATTTATGTGTGAGACAGATTCGGAATGTTGACGAGGTTTTGCAAAGAAGTAGGAAATACGGCCAAATTTTCCTCGTTAATTGATTTTCACAGCAAAGTACATATTCTAGCAGTCACAAAATAACATGGCAGTAGAATCGGAATAGCATATCATGACTGCAATCTATCTCATTTTCTGCTGACTGATCAATTTGGACAATTAGAATGACAATCATATTTCACTAATACCAAGGGTCCAACAGTAACTTTGATATACGATTTCATACACATAAAATTCATCACTAATAAACAACGTTGAATCCACTCATCTACCGCAGTCTTATTTTTGCAATCAAGTTTTATTCTCCTTCATTTTATTTTTCGCCGTTGAACGGGATGTAGAACCCTTCCAAGGGTGGGAAGGGACATTTCCAATGGAGCGGTTTAAGACAATATCCTTATGAACTCAACACCAACTAGCTTTTTGAATGACCTTTTGTTGTTATAAATGCAATAGATGTATAGTCATCCTGGGAAAACTTCACAATATGATTTTATTTCAATATCCTCGTCTGATTCCAGTCATATTGCTCGTGCTACACAGTCAGGGTAGGCGATCGAGACAATATCCTTACGAACTCAACTCCAACTAGCTTTTGGAATGCCATTTTGTTGTAAAAAAAAAGGCAGTAGGTGTATCGTCACTCTGTAAAAACATCACAATCTTTTTTATTTTACTATTATATGACCCCAGTCATATTACTGGTACGTACATACATACTACATAGGGTAGGAGATTGCCCCCTTCGGTTGGATCCGGTAATGACGAATAGTACCCGCGAACTTTGTATCATCACCAACAGGACCAACAGTCAAACAGCTACTAATAAAAAAAGACGAAATTTAAAATATAAAAATAATATCAGGTCACTCCATAAAATAAATAAGGATTAGCAATTATTTGTCAATGTAAAACAATTCAATCGACACCAATTCCATTAGAAAGTTTCAGCAACTCGTTTCCTTTTCAAAATATTCGCATCGAGTCGGATCGTTCTGTGAAAAGGCACTTGTTTCCCACATTATCACCGAATCGAAATTTCCAATGGCACCAAAACAATTTTGTACGTACAACATCCAGAACGACGCAATCTTTTTGTCCGCCAATACAATTTTACGACCCCAATCACCGCCACCATTTCTCGGCGCCTAATTTTCGTGTCCTTTGGCAGAGAGTCGTAAAAATAACCGTCGCACACGAATTCCTCAACCCTAACTAAATAAAAGGACCCGAGAAAGGACGAGGAAAGAAATAGAAGATAGAAAACTGCATCTGTTGACACTTCCGCACTCCCTAACGAATTCGGGAAACAAAAGGTTTTCGCAGCAACAGCGATTAACTACCTCAGAGGAAGAACTCGTCCTCCAAACTGGCTGCTCCTCCATTTTTATTGTCCCCTCTAACTTCTTAGCTTTTATATCTTCCCTCTTCTTCCACACGTATCGGACGGAGCTCGTTAACCACTAACGAGGCAGGACCCCTTATCGAAGGCGATTCTTTTTTTTTCGGACCAATGTGTCCAGCACGTTTCAAAGTCGAATCCAGAGCTGCCAATTTACAAATCTGATAATCCACTATAATCAACTAAGGACAAATATCAGCTAAAGTGATCTTTAGCTAAGGTCAAAATTACACGACGGAAGAAAACGATGGGATTGATAAAAATAAATTTCTGCATTATCAATTTAGTAAATAAACGTATAAATAGACGTTGATTGCACTCACAACGTGGGTGAAATGGTAATCTTTCATGTTGCATCAAAACACAAATCTTCAACGCAGTTTATAAATCGCGTTACTTCTCCTGAATCATAATTTACACTTTTGAAAAAAATCCTTTTTGAATTTTGTTTATATTTGTACAGTTCTAAACTGAAAATATGCGCATTTGTGAAGAAAGTCGGGGTCGTGCTAAATTCTCCATTATCCGAAGCTTTTGAGACGTTCCAAAAGGGCGGCTGATGCTTATCGCTTAGATTTGTTTTTCATTTTTATCAATTTTTTTACATTTGAATAGTCCACAACATTCATTTTTGTCGATGTTTCATAACAGAGCTCTGTAGTTATATTTTTTATCAACCAATTTTCTTTTATCTTTTATAATCCCTATCAAAGTCTAACTTAGAACACCCCCAAGTAAAATATAATTCCATTTAGTCTAGTTAATCATTTCTAAATTCAGTCTTATGATATGAGTAATATAGGGTTCGATTCTATTCCAAGTTAATGTCAACTAGAGATTCTCAAATGTTCCCAAAATTCATGTTCTCTTAACGATCGCCCCTTTCCAAACTGCTCAGTTGGCAGCACTGCTCATAGTCGGCGATTTCTTTTTTCTTTTTAGAGCGCCTTCCAATCGCCCGAATTTCGGCCACGGGTCAGCCAACCAAGTGGTCCACACAGATTCCCTCCGATACAAGCGTCTCCGGATTCCTCCAATTTCCTCTCAAAAGACGTACGGAATCCATGTTCGCCTCAAAGAAGGGGAAGATAAGCAATTTAAAATGAAGGAGACGCAATAAGAGTGGCACAAACCACTAAATAATTGCCTGGAGTTTGCAATATTAAATACAAAGACAACTTACCATATTTCCCGGCTTTGATGCAATATTTTTCGCAAGATTTTGTTTGACCTATGTTTTGTTACTATGTTAACCAATATTAAACTTTAGACGGTTCAACAATGTCAATTTGCGCCACGCATCTCAGAAGCAGATTAAAGATTAATTACGTAGACATGATAGGTTTCCGATACTATACTTTTCAACGATTTAACGACTGATGAACGTAACACCGAGTGGCTAAAATTGTAAAAAGCTATCCAAAAGGCCAAAATCGTTGTTTATTTCTAGCGTGGAACTTGAGTCTTCTAAATGTTAACGAAAGATCGGTTCAAATGATGCTTTGTGCTATACATATGGCGATATTTTAAAATGTTAAAGAGATGTAGATGAAGTAAATTACTGGTTAATAACGATGGAAACACATTTTACTGGTAGAATAAATGTTTCCTTTCCTCGACCCTTTGATTATCCAAAACATATTTCAAAAGAAAAATTAATATATGCAAGAGGGACTTCGTGGAATTCAACATAATATTGAAAAAAGGAATACTTAGTAATTTCCACAGCAGTATTTTATTCGACTGGTTTCTTCAACGACTTACATCTTGAAACTGGTCTGATAAAAACTTGCAGTGGAAATTACTGATATTCTTTTTTTAGTATGCATATTTCATCTTATCTAGTTTTATAACTATGATATACGAGAGTCGAATAATTAAATCAAGGCCGAATAATTCTTTATTAGAATCTCTTACAGAATCACGGTCTTTGAAGGACAAGGACTGACAGAGAATCACGCTCATCAAATGAATCTGCGGTGGTTTAATGGTATCCTACGTAGATGGTCACGTAAACTGGAAGGACAAACGAAACCCGATTTCGGATCGACCATTTGCTCCGCTTATCTTCCGGGGCCCTTCCAAACTACAGGGTCTTACGTCCGTCCATTCTTTATTTGGGTGCGTAACTTTTATCCTGGTGAAAGCGGCGGGTCGTAATCAAAGATCCCCGCACGGGGATTAACGAGCTGAGAAACGACCAGTCACCGCAGCTCATGAATCCTAACTAAAGAATCGGAAAGTCTCCAGTCATTCTTCGAACGCTTGGAAGTGATGAATGATAAGCGCCGGAAGGGATGATTATGGCAGAACATGGAAACGAATTGATTGAGACTTGTTATGTCGCTCAGAAAGGGTTCAATCTGCAGGGCGCTTTAATTAAACGGCGATGCAGCGATCGACGATCCAACGACGACCCTCCGATGTTTTAGAAAGGACGAGAAAATTTCCATTTCAGTTCCGACGATCCCGTTTGAGAGATGAATACACCTAACTCCCGATTTGTACGGTGGATTGGTTCCGCGAAAGTGCCGTGCAAATGTAAATCCTTCAAACCGAATCCAACCTTCGTACGCTAACATAGTTTATCACAAATAATTCCAAAGAAACTAATTATTAGTCAATTTCGTAAAAATATGATGTGAGAAAGTAGACAAATGAAGCTATGCGAAGAACAAGAAGAGTATGAACAAAAATTATGATGGTAGTTTAATCTGCATCTTCAAGACCGCCTATTAAGCACAGCATTTTCTTAAAAAATATTCAAACACAGTTCTTGTGATTATTTACCTGATGATGAACGAACTCTGTTCGAAACCGGTCGTTACAATAAATGTACTCCAGTGGAATTTTACATAATGATTTGTATTTGCCCAAACACAGTTCTTCGTATTTACCACAAATTTCCATTTATTTGTTGAAATTTATTTATTAAACTTTAATTTTGAGGAAATTTATATCATTTTAAAACACATATTTTCACAAATATATGGAAATTACGAATTAATGTGTAAGTTTATAAGATGGCGTTCTACAAAGTTAGGTCAGAACATCTGGAGTTTATACGGTTACTGTTTTTTCTTCCCATGAACGTCACCACCTTCGCTTCCAAGTTCTACGACATGAGGAATTAAAAAAATATATTGTCAGCTGTTTTAAAAATCTATAAAAACTATCGGTTCCTCAAAGAAGAAAACCAACAAAAATTTAAAATTATGATATTTTTATTACGCGCGCTCTTAATTTAACAGCAAAAATCAAAACTTCACCGTCCAAAACGAAACTAATACTCTCGTAATTAGTTGTTCATAATACATCGGTACACTCAAAATAAAAAACGTACAAATCCACAGATTTAGATGTATTACACTTTATATTATATAAGACACCTCTATAGTATACCTTAGGGTTTTTACCCTAGGGGTCCTAAGTTCGATACTTGGGCAGTTAGTATGTATGAAGTTCAAGAATTAATTTAGGGCATTTCCCGTTAAGATAGAAAGTTGCAATTCTCAGTGTTGTTAGAATGGATAAATGTCTATCGTATGCAATAAAAATGTGTTCCCTGTGGGCCCTGGTTCGATGCTAGGACTTTTCGTATGACAGAATTTTCAAAAATTCATTATGGTATTTCCCGGTCAGGTAGAAGGTTTAGATTTAGATGTATTACACTTTATATTGAGTAAATATGGAATAAATGTCTTGGTACTCGGAAATTGTAAGGAATAAATTACATCATATTTAGCTCATAAGGTATCGTGTGCACGATTTGTTTAAAAAAAAATCTTTTAACGCATTTATTGCATCGTTGAAGTAATGCCGTTCAGGAAGTTCAAAACGTCACGTGAAATCAGGAAAATAGGCTAAAAAGCACAGCTTCTATCAATAGAACTTTTCCACTGTGATCTGACACGAATTTCCCGCCTTTGTAGAGTAAAACGCGACAGTTTATCGACGCGCACTTCCTTCCGCAACTGCAAGAGCCTGGAAATGAAGCATTTCACGCACTATATCTCCTTTCGTATACACCAAGAGATAAACCGCACAGCCGCCAAAAATATTCTTGCGGAGAAACTGCTCTCATTAAATGCTTCCTTTTTTCGTCATTTTTCTTAAATAGAAGAACATTTTGAAACATTCTCGTATTATGAAAGCCTTTATTTTTCAATTAACTTATCCACCAATGTTTCCTCAACATGCTAGTATTATTACGAACACATTTCTAGCTTATCAAAATGTTTGGCTAACCCAAATTAGAAACTTAGATATACACTACTCATTATACGTCAGGAAAAAGTAAAAATCATTCACATTAAACTGTCAATTAATTAAAGACACAACAAGTATCTGTACTAATTAACATTCTCAGTAAGACAACGTGGCTAAATATTTAGATAATAACCATCTGCAGCAAAGGATAGAAAATGTCTTCTAGCTTAAAAGGGTTAATGCGACGAATAAACGTTCATTTTCCGGATAAATATCCGGGGAAATGATTTTGTAATTATTGGTAAAGAGCAAGAAAGCCTGTTTCCAAAATCGAGCAGCTAAGGTAGTCTAATTATCATTTCCCCGACCAAAATATCACTCTCCAAGCCTCCCTTTTCGCATAACCAATATGGAAACCTCCGATTCTCTCCTCCCCTCCTTAGGATGGAAGATTTGCACGCAAATACACTATCTTTCCATTTCAAGAGAGAGCTCTTCCCATTAAGGCCCCAACCCCTCCTCCAGCAGCTCTTAATAAACGTCCCTCCCCATTCCATATTCATTCCCTTTTCCGCACAGAATCACTCATCTATCAAGCCGCTTTATTGTGCGCCACCTGAAGTTACGCTCACAAACTAAAGGCGTTTCCGCGCGTCTAAGGGAGACAGACAGGATATACGCGAGTACAGCCGAAGTAAATCCTTCATTAAAGCACGACTCCCACCCATTTCCCGACCCTAATCTACACCTCCTTTGCCAAACTCCCATGTTAGCATTTCCAAATCAAATCAAGTAAAGTTTCGCGGCTTTTAATCTCATAATGCTCCCCTAACACAGCATGCGGCTCCGCAATTTCCAACGAATTCCGCGCGGGGGCGCCGTTATCGGAACTATCGCAAACTTCAATTTTTCCCGGAGGCACAGACGCATTAAAAAACTCCGAGAAGAGGTGACCGCAGCTCACTTTGGAGAATTTTTAAAAAGTTTTGGACGTATTTTAGCGCCGTCGTTTTTATTATTTTCTTTAATTTCGCTAATTAATCTTCCTTCTTGAGGAATAATATCTTAGAGGAGACTTAAATTTAATTAAAAACTTCCAATGGGTTTGGGGAAAGAAAATCTCTTTCTGTGAACGGGGGAAAGATTGCTGAAATTAAAGAAAAAAATGAGCTGATGCTGGCAGGATTGAATTTTCATAAATTTTGAGGTAGAAATAGGACGTGCAAACATGGCATTTCGTGTTAGGGGTACACGAACCCTCAGGTAGCAAGGGAAGCTTTTCCACGGAGAACATTGTGTAACAGGTACATTGCCCCAAGTGCATTTCAAACAAATGTATTATTCCAAGGAATAATACCAATCGGAAAGAAAAGAACTTTGTAATTTCCATATAATAACTGTTTATTACGATTAGTTTCGTCTACGTAGATTTTCCAAACTTTAAAAACAAACCAAGAACTATAATTCAAAATTTTAAACTAAGAAAATGTATTATATTTATACATTGTGTAATACACCTAGAATACAACTTCCAGAGATAAACTATTCACGCGTTTACGTTATCATTAATACACCCGTCTAATCAGTAAACTCTTCGCGTTTTCTGATTGATTCTGCCATTTTGTTACTCAAAAATATTTAAGCTGAGAACTCTGACGTAGTCATAAATGGAATTTTAGCGGATAAAAGCATCCTAACCAAAAGTTATTGGAAACAGATGGTATCGGATTCCCGCAGCGAGGCTACGAAATCATTCATCGGTCTTCAAGACGTTTTCTCCGCTTAGCAGGTTTGAACACAAAAAACGACCGAAGCGAAACGGAGTTGGGGAAATTTAAGCAGTTTTGAGTTCGCTACCTGTAAATAGCGAAATAGTCTTATCGGTCCACTCCCGAATAAATAATACTTGTTCTAGAACCATGACTGACGAATATCTCATTTTGATCGAGTAAAATATCCTAGATATCTAGACATCATAATCGGTACGATTTGCTGTTATTTGAAAACCAGGCTTTCATTCGACCCGTGACATTTACTTATGCATTTATAGATATTATATGAAAATTATCTAAGTGAACAGCTTACAAAATTAAAACTATAACTGAGACCGAAAAATTATTTTAAACTATAAACATAACTCTAAACCTTCAGCAGGCAGAAAAATTATCTTACGTATAACATGTACTTATTAATCATTTACTTAGTACTGGTAAGTTATACCACCATATCTTGAGAGAGTTCCGTTTTTTTACAGAAGCAAGAGAAAATGTACGTTTCATCTACTCTTTCCGCGATCTTGTCCATAGTTGTGATAGTTAATAAGTTACAGCGTTATTCTCACTAATAGCAGTTTTGCTATGTATTCCCAACCGGAGTAGCAATCGAAGAAATTTTCAGCGAATGAACGCGCGAAAGTAATCGATTAGGGAAGTAGAGTACCCAACCCCATGCCACACGCCGGAATGTAGCTTTAAGGTTACTTACGTATGTACATAAATAAAGAAACTCGTCATTCCCTTTTCAGAGCTTTTGGTAACTGATGATAGAAGGGTATGATATACAACCGGTCTCCGGGCTAATTATTCAATTTTCTGGACGATAGTTATAAATACTTCAAGAACATAGTTGCAAAAGAAAAATGTTGTAGGGTTATAGGGTAGGTATGGTAACGCATTATAATTAAGAGATGTAAAGGGGGTGTGTCAGAATTTTTTTGGATGCGTGAACCTACCGAGAGGTAAAACATTAACATACATACTCCATTACACAATATTCAGCAGTTTTCCAACGCATAAATACAGCGATTAGTAACAGCTACTTCTTGGTTAAGGAAGAACACAAATTACGTCATTACGTCTCATTTGAAAAGATCATGTCAATATTAAAATTATAATTAAAATACAGTTTACCTCGGAAAAAATATTTAAAACTGATTTAGAACTCTTCAGCTACTATCATTATGGTTACAAAACATTTGACAACACATTGCATTCCTTTCCCCTATATTAACATATAAGAACTCCCGTACATTCTACCTCAAACTCACAATCCTATTTCCATACATTCCTTGTCTCAGATCTTCCCATTTTTGAAGCTGATAAAGATCTAACCATGATTTGTCATCGGATACACCCCTACTGGAAAATGGGGCGTTACGCTTTGGGGATAAAGTATGTTTAAACCTCACGAACGAACGGCGCTATCGATTGATAACGGAAGAAGGTTGATAGACAAAGGGAATTTCTTTCGGGGTCGTAACGTTAGAAGGCGCAAATATATGGGGAACACAGACTCTTGGAGCAGCAATTATTCCGCGGCATTCCCGCTTCCGACTTATATTAGATTCTCCCCTTTCAAACGCTTGTTCCTCCCATCTATTCACAGGCCCATCCCTCTCTAAGAAGGACAATAAACACGCCACCAAAACCAATAGTCTCAGAGCATTTATTCCCCAAACCTCGAAATTGCATTCCTTCTAATAAATATATATAGGGCTATGGACCCAAACACTAGTTCTCTTACAAGGGAGATGCGTCATTTTGAGGCGATCCCTAGCGATGCAGAAAATAGGTGAACATATAAATCAATAGATCCCATAAAAACGCCCTTCCTTTTCTATTTAACCCCGTTCGATTCGCGTGCCTTTCCACGTTATCTCCTCCGATTCCCCTCACTTCGTCCATTAGCCATACACTCTCGCCCTCACCTCTCACTGACCCCCGAAATCTCTCATTTCCTTCAGGAAATCATTGGACGTCGTCCTCGAGCGGAAAAAGATGGATGCGGAGGAGATAAAAGGAGACAAACGGGGGAGGAATTTAAGGGAATGGAGAAGGAAATGGAGCGAAGTAAGAAGAATAGGCGAAGTTGATTCATAAATTCATTACGTTGTTCGGTCGATTCATATATTCATTACCTTGGACAAATCGGCGTTGCGAGAAAACAGTGATGAATAGTTTAAGCAGTGGGACTCGCATGAGTGAAGTGAGAGATTCAGATGAATAATAAATGAAAATTTGTCCCAAAAGGCGATGAATAGGGCATACTACTCGCAAAGTGTACCATTGAACGTTCCCGTTGACGAGCTGTCGAAACAATGACTCTGAATCTTCATTCGTGCTACGCCAAAAATCAATCTGAAATCGGAAACCATATGGAGAAGGTTGTTAAATGAAAATCATGAATTTCCTTGGATTAAAAAATGGTTATAAAACTAGTTTATATCTTGTAAGTGCTCTTCGTAAACAAGTAAGATCACAAATTAACTTTTAACTAGTATCGCAACAAAAAACGAGGATTACATAAATGCCCCTTACTGAAGTTGCACCTCTCTGAAAGTATGAAGATAAACAGTTTGGTGAAGACGAAATGAATTTAGATTCTTGTAAAGTAAGAAAGTATTTCTTGGAAAATCCCAGCATATCCGGGAATGGACCTAAGAATAAAGAACTAGAGGAATAATATTTTAATTTAATTTAAAAATTTCTCTTTCTGCCAAAAATAACAGTCATATTAAAAAAATAGTAAGATCGAACATGGCGTTTACATCCTCTCCAACCTGCCGATAAGAGATTTCTGGAATATGAATGTAACAAGAAAGTGAATTTAATCCAATGATATGGTGTATCAATCAGAAATGTGTTTGTTTGGTAAAATTAGTTAGTAATGAGTAGATGAATTGAAATTTATTACTTGGTCAATCGGACGTGAATATTTTGCCAAAATTCAATTAAAAAGTATGAGAATATGAAAGAAAAACGATGTTAATGAGATAACGAATACATTTGGCAGCTAAACAGGTGCTGCAAGAGAATAAACGCAAATCTTGGATATGTAACATGACATATAAATTTAAAAACGGATAAAAAGAAATCAAATAATGAATAAAACAAACTGAACGAAAGATAACAGTAAGGGAACGAAATAGGATATCGACTTGGTGGAACTTGGTACTAACATAAAATATTCTGATATATAGTATTACGGGTAAACGTATTGAATATCAAATGTGTTTCCTTAATAATATATTATTCTGTATGTTATTATGCTAATGGACTTTATATTATTATGCTAATGGACTTCATATTATTATGCTAATGGACTTGTTTTACTAAAACTATACAATTTCCGAATAATTTTGCTAAGATATTTGAAAGAAATTATATTTAACACAATAATCTGTAATGGCTGTCATTTATCGCACACTGAATGAGTTCCTGATTTATTTTTCGTTATCGCGCTTCAAAAATAACTTGCGACTGAGGAGTGGAATCCCGAATGAAAAATGGGTTTTTAAAGGAGTTGATAGGGTTTAAGTCCTTCATTGCTTGACCTTCCCGCAACTTAGTCCGACATAAAGCCCTGAATTGTTCGGTTGGAGCTCTCGCCCACGCAGGCGACCTTGAAGGACAAGGGCCACTAATTGGTTTTTGAGATCACTCTGTGATCTCTCCGAATTCTTCGCCAAGTATAAAAGAATGTCTGAATGCCATGCGACTGACACTGAAGGAACTAAAGGTCTACTCATAGAAAGAATGCCAACATCTCCAATTCGCGGCTACGAAACTTTTCCTTACCTCGTGATTCTGCATGTTGATGCAAGGTTTTTCTATATTCAAGGCTTAGGATTTATTGCTTACATTAAAACTTATAATTCAACCACATACTTTAAAGCAAAAAAAAAATACTTTATAAGAGTTTACGCTATACGCTTTCATACTAATTCCAGTTCCATTAGTTATTTTGCCTGATAAGACATACTAATATCCTATCATGTTTTTTTCACAAAAGATCCTAAAATAATACGATCCTACGCATTCGATTCAGTCACATGCTCGAGATTTCAACTTAATAAAGTTCATAAACTTCGGTATCATACAATGAAGCCCAGGGAAATTTTGGTCAAAATGGAGTTATTTTCGTTGCCTTTCTAAAGACATGATAAGCAGTTTTTATAGGTCGTCGTGTTGATTGAGATTGTTGATTATCCCCGTGACACGCCACCCGTGGTGTTCAATATGATATTTACCTGTAAGTATAAATTCTTCCTGCGGTGATGAATGTTTGTTTAATAAAATTATAATTCTGCAATAACAGAACGTTATAGGCGCAAGGACGATTTACCGTGATCAAAATAAAAGAAATGCATTGCGCATCAGCTCGTAGGAACCGGTGTTTTCCCTCTCGTAGAATATTGTTACGCGATTTCGGATCTTCACGAAGTAGTATTAGTCTCCGATCTTGAAATGGTTCAACGTGGAGCAACTAGATTGGTTAAAGAGAATTGCAGATTCGACAGCAATCTTTCTGCTATATCAGTCCTTCGGGTAGCATGCAGATAATGGACTTGATTACAGGGGAAGCTATTTGAAACATTTGTCATTACAAATCTCGTCGACAAGATAGTTGATTTTGTTACTCTAGTTAACATCATTCGCGACCTCCGAGAGTGAACGAAAGAGCGCTCACACACACGGCCACGCTTCACTTGCGGCTTGCAGGGCTAGGTTTAGCTGTATGTAAAGTGTGCGACGTAATATCAACGTTTTGACACAGATATCTCCATATCTACTTTAAAAGATCTCACTGTATACTGTACCATTCAATTCAAGTAGCTCTCCTTTTCTATGAGGATGCTGGGTGAACAACTGGAAGTTCCAGATTACCGATTTCTTGGAATTGCCCAATGCGCATTTCGGGAAATAAGTCTCCATTATCAAGGGTTACACAAGTGGAAACATTGTTTTATCTATTTATTGTTCGATTTATTCTGCCCAATCCCGTAAGATGGATAACGATTCCAGAATTGCTTAGTACTTTGTCTGTAATTTACGGATACCCTCAAAGATAGAAGTATTGTTTCCGAAATGCGCATAGGGTAAATCTTGGAAATCGATAATCCAAAATTTGCCGTTTGTCACCAAACGAGAGTTTAGTCTACCGAAATACGGCTTATGGAGCTTTTTTAAACACCTAAGCCGCTATTATACGTACGGTCCCAAAATGTTGCACTAAAAATTTTCTAGACAGCTGACTTCCTGATCCTCCACTTCTCATTTCATATGGAGAGGTGCAGAAAGAGGATGCCGAGATAGTCTAAATCCCTGCCCTTTCTGGACAAAGATTGCTTGGACTCCATCGCTGCTCCGAAACTATTCCAAACATCCAAAAAACGCCACTCTTCTTTATCAATTGGAATACTTCGGCGATCGAAGAGAACGCCATTCGTTATTGTGAAAACTAAGAGGAACAAAACTTGCGCGTAAGTTCGCGAGTCCTACATTTCCGTACTTTTCATTAGAAAATAAAAATACTGGGAAGTGGATTTCGATATCAAGTCTTTTTCAGCGACTTCTTCCAGAAGTCGAAGTGAAATACTATTCCAGCTTATTTGAGATTCAGATCCGGAGTCATTCGGAGATTTCCGATGAAATATTACGACCAAATTTCGGATTGAACTTAAAGAAACGATTCGAGGAAACTATTGCAAAAGTAGTAATAAGATGAAGATGAATGAGGCAATAACAATCACCAACTTTGGTAGCTGCGGTCAGAAGCCAATTCTTCGACGTAATTTTGCAAATTGTCATCCGCAAAAATATCTTACAGCGTAAAAAATGTGACACCAGGAACTCTTTTAATTTTCTTGTCAATTGTGAATTAATGTAAGTTTCTTTACAAATGTAAGTTATAAATCTTCTTTCATATTCCTTAACTAGATTTTGGAATAAGCCAAGGTTAAGAAAGCAGTGATTGGATACGCTAACAGTACATAATTTGTAAAGATATCTTTCTATTAATAGAAAATATATTATTATAATAACCTGGATATTATGTGGAACTGCAAGATTTTACTGAAAGTACAACGCGATACTGGTCGGGAACTACTGCGTGCTTATAGTAATCTGTTTAGAGTGAAACAGCCTCATAAATCGGCATAAGAAATCCCTCAAGGCAAACAGTGTACAGAGCAGAATTGCGTTGAACCTCTCCTCTACATAATCCACTGAAATGAATGAAGTTCCGCGTTGCGCGGAGACGAAAACAAGTCACCTGAAGGCGATGAAGTCTGTTGGGATAAAAGGATTAGAAGCCGGATGAGGGCTTAGGAAAGAACACCTGGGGGAAAAGATAAACCACGCGACATGTGAGTGCAGTGTCCATCGACCTTCCTGGGGAATGAGGGCGGGTGCGGCTTATCTTGAGACGCCTCGGGCGCTTCGGGTTACAAGAACAGGGGAGCAGAGGATGCGGGCGAACAAGTGGTAAGACAAGGTCCTAATGAAGGAACAACATCCTTTTATTGCCCGGATTCTAGCTATGACCCAATATCGATGTTTCCTGCCAATTAGGGTTAAGTATTCGTAGACTTCCCTCCATGTGACATAACTAGCTGAAAGATAGAAGCAACGGATCTAATGGGAACATAATATAGAAAAAGGAACATATGAATGCATAAGCCTTGTACGAAATTTAGCGTATAAGGAGTGGTTAAACGTAAGAGAAAATTCGTGCCAGGGATTTTCCGCACTAACCAGTTTCTTATTAAAGAATGAATAAGGTTCAAAAGAATGATCTGTTGCAATGTAAAACCATGTTAGAACTGAAAACATACGATATACGAATAAGGAAGCAAACCAGTGCTCAATAAAGTATCCACTGAAAGAAGTTCATTAGAAAATAATAAGAGTGTGAAAGCTGATATAATGATATTCTTCGTGAATAATTATAAGATCCTCCTATATCAGCGAAGGGGAAATGTGAATATTGAGGAAAAGATGATTTCCGGGTTTCTGCGCGTAACCGTTGAAAGAAATCGCTATTCACCTCCGCACAAACCTTCGAACTGATGTCGATGAAAGACGCTAAAAATAAATAAGGTAATATTTTACGTGGCAGAAGGTAGAAAACGTTAATGCAAAAAGCGACTGACAGAATTTCCAATATATTTTTTCTTCAAAGAATAAAATGCAGTAATATAGGAAGGATCGAATAAAATAAAATTATGAGTAAAGAAGGGGGAAAATAAGATTTTTGTAGATCGCTTGTGCCTTATAAATAAAATTCTGAAAAGGGTAATAACCGGGGCATGTATTTTCATGGAATCTGAAAGATACCAAAATTTCAAACTATTCAAAGTAGCAGTTGAGTTCGTTATGAGCCGAATAAACTTACGAAACTGGGGGAAAACACCTTAGGGAGCAAAGAATACCAGAGAAGAGAATCAGAAAAAATGGAATAGAACCTAAAACCACTATCCAAACAAATTGAAAAGGTTCTTTCATAAAATACCGCGGCCAGTGAAAAAATACTTCGCTTCTAAGGGGACGGATAGGGGTCCAAGGATATAATTAAACGAGAAGTGAAAAACGGCCATAATACATTCCATGATTATAATGTAAGTACATCAGAAAAAACAAAATATTTTTCGAGGTTATAATGAAAGTACACCGGGGGAAAGAAGTGCGATAATTTTTAGGGAAGATCAGGAACCCGAGCCTAATAGGATTCCGTAAGAAAAGAGACGCGAGAAAAACGAAAACTCGGGAGAATTATGAGCTACGGCCGACGAAACGTTATATGAAATTCTTTGCCTATAAAACGACGAAGTATTTTTCTCGGGGTTTACGAGGGAAGGAAATTTTCCGGGGGCAAAAAAAGAGGTTCGTTCGCTGAACATTTCCTCTCTCCGGCCGATCCTTTCTTCCTCTTCATTCCACGTCGCAGGGTCTTGTCCGCACGAGAACACTACGCAGCGCCTATGTTTTTTGCATAAGCAAGAGAAGCGTGCGGCACCTCGCGTATTATTTTTCGCTTATAAGGATGAGAAATGAGTATTGAAGGAGTGAGAGAGAGAGAGAGAGAGAGAGATAGAGCGGGCGGAATGAATTCCAGCACGTGTGGCTTATCTCTCGGACTGATGTGCTACAGGAACACTTTGGGAAGCTGAGGAAAAAACGGCGAAGGATATAAGGTGGGAAAAGGCGGCGGGAGGACGTGAAAGGTAACTGTTTTCTTTCGAGGGGAAAGATCGTTTCCGAAAAATAAATGCATGAGGAAGGAGGAGGCTTCGTTATTGCCATTACCGCGGAAGAGGTGTGGAATTGTTATTCGCAAAATGCAATTCGCCGCGCGGAGATGCAATTTAGGGTCTCTTGACTTACTGCAAAACGGACCGCCTCCAATTTTCTCCTCTTAATAAGGAGCCGAAATTATTTCAAAAATTACGGACGTGAATTCCGAAAAGGTGCCCATAAAGCGCATCTTTCATTTCCGGCGCACATCGCGTGGAAATAAAATTTCGACTTATCTTAATGGAATTCCGCGTTTAAGCCTCCGCCCACCGCAAATTCGGTCCAGTGCCTAAAGAAGAGGCCTATTTCATGCCATTAGTCGAAATATCGCATTATAAAATCAAAGGGGAAGAATTTATTTTATCTCCATTTCCGGATGCATTACTTAACTCTTTAAAGAGCCTTTATTCGGATTAAAGGAACAATGAGCAGCGGAAGGTCAAGAACCTTCCCTATGCATATCATAAGTGTAATAATGACTTGACAAAAAGATCTGCTGGCATTTACAATCCCTTTCGATTATGAAAATGAGAACTAATTATGGGGAGCATGGATTGAAAGTTATAAGAATATCATCGTACACACACAATACATACATAGTCGTCGACTCAGACCCATGCGACTTGCGACCGAACCTTTGACAGCGGTGCCAATGCTGATATTATTATGATTCTAAAACTGTGTTCAAAAGAAATTATACAAAACATCCCTAACTTACTGTAATAGTATATACCTGTTTGTTAATTTGCATTTTATGTATGTTCTAGTCCTAGAATTTCCAATTCGTTTTACTAGCTAATCTCTCATTAATTTTGTTGTTTATGCGTTTTATTCTAATCATAAATATGTTTTATTCCTCTACAGATAGAAAAAAATTTTTCTCTTTGTAATCCTCTATAAATATCTCATCACTATTATACATATTGAAAAGATTCATTGTAAATTTGTCACACCCCTTGTATACCTCTGCAGAGTAACTCTAGAACGCTCAAAATTGTCAACGTGTTGCGGTTGCGACTACTTTTGACTTAATGCTTAATTTGAACAGCCTCCAATTTAGGGCAAGATGGCAAAAGTGGAAAATGATTCTCTCGCACTCTACCAAAAATTATGAGCATCCAACTTAGGTCCGAATCGACGTACGGCAGGTTTAGAGAGAGCGAACGACGTTGTAAGTTGACGTTTGACTGTTTATGATCCATCACAACTAAGCAAGGAATACTAATTGATTAAAAAAGATGCGATGAAAGAGTTTAAGTGAAAAGAGATAGAAAATATACCATTAGTCAGGGAAAATGCTACATAGGCTCTTTATTGACGATAACTGTGAAAAAAGTGATACTTTGCGAAGGCGGAGTTTTCTGCGATATTCGGAAAGACATAAATCTTTCCGAGAGCCGGAAGCTGTAAAGTACGAGGTTGAGAACGCTTAATGAGAAGATAGCGTCGGAAGACCTCTTCCAGGCAATGAGAGCAGAAATTTAAAATCGATGATCTTATTTAGAAAGGAAGAGGGATTTGATGGCTTAATTAAGTCGAAAGCCTAGGGAAAAAATGGAGGAGAATTAAAAAAATAGAAATCATCCATCTTTATTGCGGTACTTTTACAGAAAAAAATAATCATGTGGAAGAATGGCTGAGATGCTTGGAAGATTCTCTAACGATTAAATTAAATACTCTATAATTTCTATGATAAATTTTGCCACATTCTTTCCATAATTGACCAAAAATATTCTTTTGGAGCCATCGAAAATCTTTTCGGAGGCATTTCCTGCGACCGAATCTAAAGGCTTGCTCCGCGCTTCCCATTAACACACCATTAATGAACTTAAGGTACGGAGTGGGAAATCGAAATGGACATTCCGTCTCCAATTTCCTCTCCGAAATGCGCTGCCCTCCAACCAATCACCGTCTCATTTGACTACCAATCAGCAGAAAGGGCCCACTCACGGCTTAAAATATCTCTCCTTCCATTTCCAGCGTCCCGCTGGGACTCTCCATCTTGCTCCATTGTCTCCAGCGGCTCTTTTGTGCCCCCAAATTCTTTCTATTGGCCCCGAACGGATTCGACTATAACTAATTCTCAGAAGGAATGGACGAGAGGAGCGGTCACTAAAAGCGACCTGAGCGACCCGCTCGATAATCTCCTCGATATTTCTCGCAAATGAGATTTTTTCCGCCGACTGTTCTTACGGATTGAGAATGGAACGGAGTGCGTTTTCTATGTGAACTGAAAGATAGTCTGGAATATGTTGCTACCTGATGAACAATTTATAGCACGTTAAGATGATATGAAGTTGCATAAAAAATAAAGAGGTACAAATCCGAAAAGTAGAGATCTGGAAAATCGAAGGGGTCTCCGAGGTTAATATAACAATATGGGGGTTCTCCGTGGAGAATTTGGGATCTCAAACCTCGGGGAACTATACTCTATGTCGGAGGTTGCACGGTGTAGTGGTTCGCGCCCGGTAACCACCACTTTACTCCGTAATGACTCACCAAATTTCCCAGCTCCGCATTATCTTATAATTTCTATGGTTGCAAAGCATAGAAAGATACTCATAAGAAGAAAGAAAGCCAAATGGTTGTGGTAAGTTAAATATATTTCTGCTTCCGCGGGCACGAGATTTTCGCATTAAAAGAATACGAACAGAACTGGAACATGTGCCGGACTATGTCTTCGTTTAACCTTCAGGTAAAACGAATCGTTCTTAGCAGGAGGTATATAAAATTCGTATAAAATACCAGTGAAAGTCTTTGAAATTGCGTCAGCATCGGCATTATGCTTCAATACATTCAACGATGAAACCAATCATATTATTATTATTTATAAAGGAGCTACCATGCAACCAATCACAAAAGATGTAATCACTATAAAATGAAAAGCATGAGAATTTCTTTTTCAGAACGTGACCGTATTGACACCATATGCCGTAATACATGAAAGAAGCACTTATCCCAAGCGTATTAATCGCAATTAGACACGAGAGGAAATAGAACTTAGAAGCTTAATCCGTGAGATAAAATCCTAAATCACCCAGTTTCAGATGCTATTCTCCAGTTTTCTACAATGACCAATGAAATTTAATGAGAAAGGTTTTAATTGCCTCCGCTAAAAGCTACAAATAAAAAAAAATCAGAACAGCAACGAGAAGTAAGAGGCTCACTCTGAGGTTCTCATTCATTTCCACATTCTTCATAACGAGGGTGGAATAAAAATCCACCTAGGAATACATGTAGAATCGAATCAAACAATTTCAGTGAAAGAGTGACGCCTTTTATCACGTGATACAAATGACTTTTCGCTGAGACAGAACCGAAACAAGTAATAAAGCGTTTTTAATTTATTCTTTGATTGATAACATCCCGGAGAAACCTTTTCGAGAGGGAGAAAGGTCATTAAAATAAACTGATGAAAAAGTCTGGAGCTGAGCTTTCTCACAGTCCCCTTTAATGCATCCAATTCCGTCTTTAAACGAACCGCTGATTGAGTGTCTCCCTTTACCTCCTCTTCTACGCCCCCCACCGTCGCCCATACCCTGGCCCTCACCCAACCGAACCCTCACCGCAGGTCGCCTGAACAGGGATTCTTGATTGAGTTCTCGCAAAGGGAATCTTTTATAACCTCACCTAGATAAAGAATGAACAACTATACGAAATATGAATATTAAAGAACATCTCGGATATTAATCAAAGCAAAAAGAGGGAGCGATAACTTAGAGATGGAATTATACAGTTTCTTCTGTTCAGAGACTTAAGGTTGGAACGATTTATCCCGTCATTTCATACACGAGAAAGGTAATAATTGAAAAAGGATTCCTATAGGATTTGCTAAACATTAACTTATGAACAGTTCAGCTTTGGTCGAGAAACAGAAAGCGAGAACAAGGCATTGATTAAATGTACCTTTCTAATTGTAAAGAAGACATACCGCATCACTGCGACGTACATCAGTATCGTTTACTCGCCATTAATTTTGAATTTGTACGAATTATAATCATACTCTGTGGAACGATTCACTCAACGTTTTTAAAATTTTCCGCTTTATTTTAATCCCTAAGAGTTACTGATAGCACATGAATAGTTGAAAATTCAGTAATACATTTTTTTTTTACTTCACTGTTCCAGGCAATAAATTAGATCAAAGAAAAACTACTTCATCGATGAATGCTCTATGAGTGCTCGATGCCAATCGAAATAAGACCTAAATTTTCTTCGAATTAAACGGTTTCGAAGCGCCGAATATAATCATCACTTGGATTGAGGTAAAGGTGTTAACTTTGCACATTGTGTTGTGTGCGGCTAAATCTAATCATCACTTATTGGGTTACCAAATCGATAGTCATTGTTTTCATGGCAAATATCCACAACCACGAGTAGATTAAAGCCAGTCTGGTGTTAATTAATAAAGATATTCCCAAAAGGTGATTATAGAACATTTTCATACATTTATAATAAATGGAACTGATGCGCCATCACGCACACACTAGACTGGCAAGGGGGACGGAGGATTTTCCCGCCCATAGCGTCACTTTTGGTGTCCTCATGTCTGACTGTATGTTTGGAGCGTATTGAGCGAAACGGCTAACTCAGAGACAGCCCCATGCGGCTCAAAGTACAGCTAAGCCACAGTATCGCTTACTCAGCATAGAAAAAAATTGACAAAAAACAAACTATTGCACACAAGCATTCGTTATAGAAAAATGCAGAAGAATAGGTTTGAAGAAAACGAGAAATTCCTAGCTTTAACTATGATTCTCCGGACAGTAATACGACTCGCGGGAGGATGACCAATGATTGCGGTCAAAATATCGAGAACACTAAGAATAATTGCTTCATTTCACTGTGAACACCAAAACAGGTTTCCTCGAGCAAAACGTTTTTACCGCATTGAGTAGGTATAGGCCTAAGCGAGGAATGGGGAAGCTTCGGCCTTCAGGTTAAACGCGGTCTTTTCACGAATAAAAACCGGCCTATTCTTCAATTCCTGAAACTATGCCAGTCATGCAATACATTTCGTTTGTAAGTCTCAATGGCTGCGTTAATTTAAACAAAATCGTAATTTTTCTCCTTTAGATTTAGCGATCAAATTTGTTTCCCGATAGACGTTATTGATCATTCACTATTTGAATACAGGCAAAACATCGTAGAAGCGCGGCCTTATCGCTTCCGAAGCGTTCTACAAATTCAATACACGGTCTTTTCATGGAAAAAAGGTTCCCCAACCCTAGCTATCCGGGTATTATCTCCTTTTCTTTATCCTCTTCACTTAAGCACATATTGTGCAATTCCCACCCAATGCTTAGTAGCAACAAAAGCAACTCAACCGAATTGTTTTCCAGCAGTTTCTTTGGCTTTGCACACAATCCGCTTTTGATAAGGGCATTGGATCGAACAACTCTCGACAACTCCAAAATCGTCCACTGAATTCAGAATTCCGAGCGATAAATTACGAACTTTCCTCGAGTTTAGATTCGGAAAACAGGCCGTTCGATACAGTCGACTCAAGAGTTTAATTCGGACGCGGAGCAAAGTGCTACGCATTTCGAAACGGTTTTGCGTTTCCTACACTCACCCGCTGTTTATCTCCGCTCTCGCTTTTTGCCCTCCCAAAGCCGCATTCATCTCGGCTTATCTGCTCTTGTCACCCGAAAAGCGTCTTCGGCGGCGAAAGCGTTACAAACGACGCGATTCCACGCTAAAGCTCGCCTCCCTTTCCTTTTTTACTCCGCGAAATATCGCCCACGAGAAATTTCTCCGTTTCGAAAAGAAGGGAAAATTAACGGGGGAAGACATTGCGACCGGGTGAAACAAATGAGCGAGAATATTATTCTGTAATTTCCGTTGGTTAGAGGTGCGGAATAAGCTCCGCTTAGCCCGATCGTTATGGAGGAAACGTGGAACTGCTCCCTCCGCATTATTTTCGTCTCCTATGACCTCTGAGTTCTCACACTCCCTTCGCACCCACACATTCCCTTCACACCTTTTCCCGGAACTGCTTTTAACCCGCCCTGCCCTCACTGTCTTCCGTTCCTCCGTTTCTGTTTTCACCCCCTAGCCTTGGGATGACCCCTATGTCTTTGCATTTCCAACACCATTACCAACTCCATTATCTCCTACTGTTTTGAAATCTAAAAAATTTCGCTGTCTTTCATGACAGGACGTTGAGAGCTGGGATAATTTCGCTTGGTGAGGAAAAGAAGCGTGTTTGTGTTACATCCGCATTTGTGTTAAAGTTGTTGGGGAGCCTGCGGCCCCTAATTCTAACTATTTTATTAGCCAGTTTCTCTAATTACAACCAGTGAAAACAATTGCACCTTGGTTGACTTAGCGACTACCACTATAGAACCAAAGGCCGAGAAACCGACCCGCTTTTTTCCACGCTCAGACGCTACCGCCAATGGGAAGAAGCTGGTTTTTGGAAAACTCATCCCTAGCCTCCGTTGATAATTTGCATTTACCGAAGAAACCTAATGATAATCGACTAATCTAAAAAAATATATTCATGTTTACTAATAGACACACTATCGTTTGTATACCAAAGTAGACCTCCGCACTACGAAGCTCTTATCGCATTTAACACCGCTTATCGCATTTGACACCACTTATCGCATTTGACACCAGATCGAGAATGTCAGAAAGAAGATTCAAGGCGTTTTTTGATGATAAATTCCATTTCTGAACTATTAATGCATGTATGGAATACAACGCAGTGTGGCATTCCACCAGAAAATCTTACCCACCCATACATCGCGAAACCAGATTAGATTTCCAATCATTTAAATTAGCTGCAATGTTATTAATTAGACAATATTTCTTAAGAAATAAAAAAAATGGAAACATTCGTACGAATCTAATTGATATAGTTTAATCAGTACGCCATTTTTGTACTGACAAAATTAGTTCGGAATTAATCTTGGAGAATTAAAATCAAAAGGTTTTTATTCTATGAATCGACTACAACATACAAAACGTGCAATAGAGGTGATTCAGGCTCAGTCGAAGTGATGGTCACTACCATAGAGACAAGGGGCGTACCGACAGCTCAATATTTCCGGAATCCATTTTTCTAAAAATCTTTGAAAAAGCTAAGGCGAAGAAAAAGTTCAAAGAAATATGTAAAGGAGGCCGTGGTACGAAAGCTTCTCTATTCATCATTTTATCCCTAATCTGATTCACCCCAACAAGTCTGGGGCGCATCCGGTGCTCTGCGTTGGCACCAAGAATGGGAAGTGCCGGAATCATTTCCTCATCGGGAGATGCTCTCGGATGAAAATTCAGAAGTTGCACATATCAATCCAGAACTAGTTTGGGATTGAATGCGGTTGAGCAAAGTTTGAAAGTAGAGCGGCGAAGGACGCGTCTTGGTCCATTCTTCGTCGTCGGAGAGGAAGAGGCGGCGGAGGGCATTAGAGGCTCCAGGTTGAAAAACCGCGACGTCATTAAGGGCACGCAAGAGGATGAGGATGTTGGCACGAGAAAATAATTCGGCGGGGTCGTGAGAAATGCGTGTGTTGGAGGAACGCACACCTATGAATATTCCAAAAGTGTGCATCCAAATGAGGCGAACTGCACTAGAGGATTGCGATGGTGTGATGATTCGGAAAACCGAACAGTATTCTTACGGATCCACGGAAGTGAAGTATAAACAGTAAAAACTTCTACTGGGGGAGATGGACATCGCCGTTTTCACGTACCTCCGGGTGGAAGTCACTATCATTATCTGCGTAATCTAAACCAAAAAGAAATGGAATCTCCGTGGGTATTATCGGGAACAAACAAAAATTTGTTGGTACTGTTTCACCCCCTTTCTCATCGCACTGTGTTGAAGAATTTGTTCATATTCATTAAGAAATTTTCGTGATTTAACTAAACTACGACTCTTTGCGACGAAGTTCCACTCAATGACGAATCTTAACAAAGATTTTTAACAAACTTCGTAGAGTTCGTACAAGATTTTACGCCCCTCTTTAGATTAGTGTTTTATTTTTTCCTAAGTTCAGACTTAGGTTATTCTAAACCCGGAAATATTTCCTTTTCTTTTTGTATCTCCCAAAAGCTTTCTCCCCAAAGCAAATCTCTTTCTTTTAAATATTCAATAACCAAGGGTTAGATGTAAGAAGGAAATTTCAATCTCGTCCTTCGATGAAGAGGTTTTACTATTATTAATATTAATATTAAATTTGATTATCTATAAAATATGATATTTACAGAATTGAAGTTTTTCTTTCTACGAAATGTCCACACTTAGGGCAATTGAAAAGGCAAACATTAAGACTTCTAAAGGAGCCAAAGAGAAATACCCCTTTTGCAAAGATTTCACAGAAATATACATAATCACTGGCGTAAGACGAATGACTAGATTTGTTCGTTAATCAAATCTACGCTTATTTAGAAAGTCTTGATCAGCATCAAAATCCCTCGAATGTTTCCATTTAAATCATTCAAAGGAGAGGTAGATGGGCTGAGGTCAGAGGTCGATCGCAGTCCGCTGAGGGCGCTTTCAGCAGTCAACGGACCGACTCCGACACGCCTAAGGTGATTTGGTCACAGCGAGCGGAAAGTGGAAGTTCCGATGAAAAGGAAATATTAAAACGGCTTTTGGTGCACGCCCACTGGGGTCTGGAAAGGCGGACACGCCCACTGCTGCTAATCTCATTGTTTTCTTCCTCTGCGAATGCAGATTCGATCAGCAGAGAGGGGCGTTACTTCGATTGGGGACAGGGGAAATAGATTCAATAGCTGAAGAGGAGAGAGAGAAAAGGCGGTAACAGAACGAGGACGGTCGAAAGAAGAAGACCGATATAAAAAGGTGCGGAAGGTTGGTCGGAGACGAATTTAAACGCAAGAAAATGCGAAAGAGATTAAATATGACCGAATGAATGTGTCACTCATACATGGGGAGAATTTCTGACCTACTTTATAGTGAGTTGGATTTTTCGTACTAGGTTAGAATATTTTCTAAGGGAAGAGTAGATGGAGTGGCAGGACAGCCAGCGAATGAGGATCGAGGATTGATTAGGACAATCATTCAAAATAAGAACTGTCTTAAGGGAAGCACATTCACTTAATGTGCTTGTTCACACCTTGTTGTTATGCGGCGAAATGTGTTGTGCTGTTTCTCATAAGTTAATTGAATGGGCACCATTGAGTGATGTGGTTCACCAATTGGTGTGCCACGTCGGTTGAACGTAAGGTTAGTGCGACGATGATGCAGATAATAATTAACTTTAATGGAAACAGGAAAAAGGATCCCAATTACATCCATTTTGATAATTATTATAAAAGAACACAACCATACCCTAAACTGAAAAATCCGATTAGCCGGAGCTCGAACCTAAGACCAGGAGCTGGAACAGGCAGGTTGGGTGTGTCCTAAAAGGGAGAGGAAGACCGAGAAAATTGGTCGAATGCCGGGTATAAATTCAGGAAAAACGTATGTAGTCATAGAACGTGGGCAGTCAATTAGAGGGAATGCATGTCATGACGCATGGACGCATCAGGCGCAAAAAGAGGTATGCATGGATAGGAAATGAAGTGACATTGTGAGAAAACGAGGATTGGTTACTTCAAAAGGAAATATCGTGAAAGCTACTCGTTTATATGAATACAGAGAACATGATGTGGATAGAAGATTAACCGTGCTGAGGTCACCGATTGTGGCAGAAACGCATTGGTGTTCAATATCAACTTTACTTTCCGCAGAGAGATACGTGTCCTTGCAAACTGTTTACAAAGCGCCATCAAAAGATCAAAAGATTTCACAGTTTTAACGTATCTACAGTTGCTCAGGGGACCTACTACGTGAAATCAGATGATAGGAAGTACAAATAGCTATAAAAAAAATTAGGTTGCTGACTACGGGTTACAACTATATAACTACTATTCATAGTTATATTTAACTTTTAGTATCATTATTGAATATACGCCGAAATGGGGTGATATATTACTGATACTGAAGATTCTGAGTCCATTAGAATTGAAAAAGGAAATTTGGATTTTAATTTGAAACTTATTACATAGACACGGCTGCGGTATTGCATAGGGAATAAATGGAACTTAAATACGATAACGTTGAATTTTATGAACATAACGCATCCGTCACTATGATTCGATAGGGTTAGTTAAATAGGGTTCACTTCGGCAACGAAGATTTCTATGATTTCTATTCTGCTGTGTTTTACTTTTTCACAAAGCGTAGACGTGATAAATTTGATAATAAATATGAGATTTTTTCGGTAGCTCCGACAGGGTGACTTTTCATAGCAACTGTCATGGAATATTTCCATGAAAGAGGTCGATCTATTTCATATAGCGACTCTTGGGGTGTCAATACAGATTTCCTGACCAGGTCTGCTTGTATATATAAAATATATAAATTTTTAACCTTCCTAGCTTACCTGAAAACTCTTTAGTCAATAATGGTAACATATTAACAGTAAAATGATAAGAGAGAACAAAAGCAAACATAGAATCAGCAGCTGAGAAAGTAGGACGGCGAATAAAAGGAGATGCGAGTGGACGTGTGTGAAGAGGTTTGAAACAGAAAAGGGGTGAAACAGGAATGGGAAAATTAAATGGGGGCGAAATAGTAAGGGGACCAGATATTTAAGGGGTGAACATTTGTAGGCGGGAATAAAAAGCGAGGGCAAATGAAGGGTTAAGAAGATTTCGCATAGCGTTTTTCCGGCCCGCGATTCGGATTGGTTTTGGACCTAAATTATTTCATCTCGAAGAGGATTTCATGCATATATATGAATACATTAAAAACGATGATTTCCGTGAAGAAAGGTCGGGCGAAAACCCGATTATACGCGCTCTCTGATAAAAGGGATTTTTTTCATTCTTCCGTCCCCACGCCAAGGATTACACGCCTCGTGTGGGTAAATCCTCGCTTCGGAGAGCGTTCATTGGGCGTCGCGATTGCCCTTGAAGCGCCGACAAAATACGGAAACACATGGACCGATGAACGAGGTCGAAAAAGGAAGACTCTTTCGCTGGCTGAATTAAACATTGCCCTTAGTTTCCCCTTTGAAATTTTTACGTAGCCAACGATGAGTAACGCCTAATAGAGGAATTGCTGCTCAAAGCTCTGATTGAATTTACTTGAAGTAGCAGTTCACACGGAAAACACTTAAAGTATTACTGGTTCGAGAAATCCCTTCAATGATTGAGAACTGTAGGTAGATCCTACCTTCTAATCGCAATATCGTATTTAAGTCCAAACTGTAATTTTCTGTCAGCTCAGATCACAACGATAACAGCAACTACTGATACTACGGACCGACTCTTTCATTTTTAACTCTTACTATAAGCGACAAATTTAGTTAATTATTTGTCTAGTTGATTATGTGATAACGACAATTTTTAAAGGCATTATCCAAGTCAAACTTACTGGTTCTTATATGATTGTTAATTTTTAAGAAGCATAAATTTCAGAAGTTAAATAGTATTCCTTTGAGAATGATAAATAAACTAAAGAGCAATTTTATAGAAATAAATTTTCTTATTTTAAATATATGAGGGAGAATTTTCGGAAGAGTACAGTTCATCATAATTTTCACTCTACTATATTTCTTCATGCGTTACTACATCAAGCGAAATTTCCTTCGAAATTATTTTTTTCATTATGACACCTAGAAAATGATACGAACTTCAATTAGAATTACAGGTAAATGGGTCCAAGCAGTGGTAGTACTACAAGATAGGACCGCGATAGGGATTCAGAAATACTTGGAGAGAAGTGTATTTTTTTCATTTAACGACATTTCATACGAAAAGAAACTCCTGCCAGAGTTTGGAGATGTGAATTGTTACTTCACATTTAGTTTTTTCGTGTTAAAAAAGGAACAATTCCAATTCTAGCGCTTGAGAACAGGATTACGAGAAGAAGCAGACAAGGAGTGCGCAAGTAAGGCTGGGAACCCCAGCAATAGGTGCGCTACTGTCGTACATCATGTGTAACCTACGAAAAAGAAACGAGTAACCGTACACCTTAAATAGGATTCTCAATAGACGAGTAAACCTTACTCGAGTTATGGATCGGGATTCTAAAAAAGCATTCCTCACAAGTGCACCGTCGGAATCTTCTATCTCATCTCGTGAATCGAATAATGCACTCGGCAATCGGATTCTCAGAGGATTAATTTTTCAAATCATCCATATTTCAAGATTAACCAGCAACAAACAAGACTTTCATTCCGGCGGCGCTAGAGATACTCCGTAGATATAAATCAGGGGAATTTATCGAGGACATTGGACGAATATTATGGTTTCACACAATGCAAGATGCCACCGCACTACGAGATCCTAAACCCGCTCTGTAAAGAAAACGCTGCAATATATCAAAGCACAATGGTCCCGGGCGCTTAGACTTATCTCACGAGGTTATTTTTTCCAGGAAAGAAGAAGCGATATAAATCTCCACCCGGAGTTCGATAGAATGAATGCATTATGGACTCGTCCTTTTATGACGAGAATATCACAGTGTGCTCACATTCCTCATTGCGAGGGAGACTTTGAATGATGAAGAATGGAATACGACGAGAGAGAATAACGACGGAGAAAAAACAGCTGACAATCGTAATCCAGGGTCAACTTGATGCACGACACTGAAGGAGCTACTCTTGAAGAATAGGCTGACAGAATGAAGTAGCTCAAGGAAGGAATACAGAAAATTAGTGAACACTAACAAATATAATTTATACAATACCGCAAGCATGACGATGACACCAAGTGAAGGCCGATACCAGTGACGTTAAAACAAAAAGCATTTGTGTTAAACTCAAAGCAGCATCAAATTTGGTAAAACTATACATATATTAACATGGTAATTAGAGCAAGATTCAGATATCCAGTTATTCTTCTCTCCCGAAGATGGCAACTTAGTTGTCGAAATGCGTATCGAGAACAATACTTGCTAGGCGCGACCACAGAGAACCCCATCCCCTGCTGGTGGGAATTCTTCAACGGTTAGTTTGCTCGCAATCAACGGCTATTTGGAGCTTTTATCTGACTTTGGAGATTCAGATAGGCAATAGTTTTTATTCGATGTATCAAAATGGGGGATTTTTTTCATCGGTAGGCAGAATCATTGGGCAAACATCACATGAGGTCATGTGGCCCGTTCTGAAGCAGTAGTGCGACATTGAAAACGCTGACTAATCACTGACAGAACTAGAAAATAATATTTACCTTTTTAGCATTCAGTTGCCTAAAACAATCTTGAGAAAATTTGAAAAGGATTTGAATATGGTGTTCAGTATAAATTGAATATGGTACTCAGCATATAAACATTCTCGGAGTAGTTCTGTATACGAACCTACTACTCCGACCTAAAGCGAAAAATAACGAATTTTGTTTCTCATAAATTCCTTCGCCAATAAAATTCAGATTTTATAATCTGAATATATTACGCTCTTTAAAGAAATTGAGAAAGGGTTGCAGATTTTGGCCTCATCTGACGTCTACGCTAATGCTCTCTTAAAAAAATAAGTTAATTTGTAACGATATAAAGAGTAAAAATTACAGTATGGGGATATAAAAAATAACTAAGTCAAATCTTAACAACACTTAAATAATACGGAATCACTGGAGTAATTTTAGCGGTAAGAAAAGAAAATATTAATAGAATAATAAAACATTGACGCTACGCGACGAAGCCTAGGTCGTACCTTATTAAGCCCCGTGGTTACGTGTATAAGTTGTTTTTTTCCTTCTTTTATCAAGTGCGGTGATGTAAGAAAAGAAAAACTACAACGCTGTAGTTAATGAATTAGATTTTATAACACTCCAAGGACCGCAGGCGAAACGCGTCTTGGGAGTGTTTTAAACCTCTAAGGCGCGGTAATGATTAAAAAGGATTGATACCTTATGACAGCGAATTCCTTCATATAGCAACGAATGTAAGGGGAAAGAATTGAACTTCGCAAATAGAAACCTGAAACTCCAAGATAAACATAAATGAATCATCGGCATGTCTGGGACTTGAACTCAGATTTCCTACATTCCAGGAAGGTTTACTGAAACAAAACCCGATTTCTGGGTTCGAATTCCAGTCACGTCGATTCTTTTCACTTTTGTTTATATTCGGATAGCACCAAATACTTTCGAGGAACTCAAGCACATTTTGCAGGTGAAAGAGTTAATCGAGCTGCAACACGTGATAAATACTCGATGCGTGATGAATGATTGATGTTAACTGCTCAAACATTGAAGATCGAAGACTTATTTCAGAATTTATTTATTTTTCTGAATAATGCTATGATTACTCATTAAAAAGCTGTTATATTACTAGAAGATGATGATAGAAGTGAAGATTTTCCTTGTTTTTTAATAAGAATTTATTTTCCAGGTACGAAAATAGTAGAATTTCACTCGGAAATAATAATTTTTAACTTCCTATTATTCTACGCACAAAAAATCCATGAGGTGCATTACGTTGAAAAAATGAGCTAGCATTCCGGCTCTTCGTTACTCAGAGTAGAAACCAACAACATAATAAAGACATTTAACATTCGCAACAGAAACATATGCGGAATTAACATCAGCTTCATAAATATGAATATAACAATTGTAATAAAAATTAATATAAAAGAGATGAACGTAGTGTAGCAACACGAAGAAGTGCATGAACAATGTGTTAGAAAGTGCTACAGCGTACTTGTCTTCTTTTAGGTGTCGTTAAATAAAACTACGAGAGAAATTGTCTTTGTAAACTATTTTCACCGTTGATCACATTTCTAGAAAACATGGATCAGAGGATATTCTCACAATATGAATCTTGCTTAAAAGGGTTGACAAATACTAGGTGTATTACCAAGAGAAAGAAGGGGATAGGCCGTTTTTATGAGCGATGCTATGTTTCTTTTGTTAATCCGATCTAAATTGCTTCGTGTACATTCCTACGTACCTTAGGTCTTTGAACAAGGATTACAGTTTTTTAACATCAAGGCGCACTTTACTGCCAGATGGAAAAAAATCCTCCTATGCTTAAATTCCTTTTACTGGTATTCCATTTTCAGAAGATATGCCAGAAATAACGTCGATTTTTAACGCTAAATATATCAAAATGAACATAAAAGTGGGTACGTACCGTTACTAGTCGAAGCAGTTCTGTTTACTAACATATTACTCTGACCGTTATCGACAAATAACGAATTTTGTTTCACATAAAATCCTTCGCCAAAAAAATTCAGATTTTATATAAACTGATACGAATCAATAGAGAATGAATATTATGGAACTTAATAAGAAAACACACCGAAAATATGAACAGAAAACGACGTTTAACGAATAACGTTTCCCGATTTCGATCAAGGTTTACAAATTGTAATTTTTTGTTTTGGGTTCGGTTTTCAGTATATAAAAATAGCGAATATTTTTTGGTTTTGGATATCGGTTCAGTATATCCTGGTTTCGGCAACGATCTGTAAAGATCAGCCGATCGACCCCGGAACCAGCGATCTCTTCAAACTGGTTAAACGAAAGTTCAGTTGCAGCTATGAGACGATCTGTCGAAGAAAAAATGAACGGACTATTTCGAGCGATTGAAAATATTTCGCCTACAATCTAATCCCACACGAGGGGTTTATGTCAGATACGCCACTCCTCCTCATATTCGCAATGCAAAATAGCGAGGCGGCTGCGACTGCATCTCAGATTCGCTCCTCTTCTTCCAAAATGGGGACATCAAAGGGAGGACACCTCGGTGTCATCGAGTGATCAAGGGAGTCTGAGGCGTGGACTGCAATTACGGGGCTGCGATCGGAAGCCTAGAGAGACGAGCGATTGAGTGTTGAAGGAAATTCACCAAAGAGTATCGAATGTCCACTTCAATACCCTCCAACAGTTCCTAACTAGCGCTGAAGGTCATATTAATCGCCATGCTATACTGGAAGAAAAAAAACTCTCTTTCTTTTATATAACAAAGTTAACTACGCTTGAATCCTAAAATTCAATTTGATGCTAAAATTGAGGAAATATCTTTCGATGGTTATAGATATTACCTTTTTTATCCCAAGAAAATATATTACGATAAGAAATTGATATTTATTCCATTTTAAAGTTCGACGATAAATACTTGTATAATAACGATGTGGAATTGACAGTGATCAATACAAATGCGGAAACCAAAGATATACTATATTTCAATGCAGAGATGAATGGCGTTCTGCCCAAAATTACTACTGTTGGGGTTTTAAATTAATGATAATTATTTACTTTTCCTTAGAATGAATTAGAAAGAGTATTTCCTACAGAAAAAGGAGGTTATGCACGAATCTGAGATTTATTTCTAAGATTATACATGAATTAGTAAATCATTTCTGAAGGTATTATTCAAAGGAACCTGAAATATTAGAATTTGAAAATATACTTAATTTCATCGCGGATAAAAGGTGACGTAGGAAGTAGAAGTAGTTCGCAAGCTAGTTTACAAATTACTGAAGCGTTGGAAAAGATATTAGCAATTGCCTTCTCACACATTAATGAGATATAACAATTGAAAATCATTATAAAACTTCATCCAACATACTACCGTTAATATCCAAAGCAGTTCATAGTCTGAATTCTAAAAATTGAACATTAAATTTAACTTGAATTATAAAACACATTCCAGACGATATATAAAAACAAATTCAAGAAATTACAATGCTGGTAATAATCAGCTTGTTGATAACTCAAAACAAAAGGATCCGAATGAGAAAGCTACGTAGGGTTGTGTTGCATTCACGTTAAGTCCATCTAGGAAAGCATTAAACCCTCACTAACAAAACGAAATAGAAAATATTCTAATATTAATTCAAAATATCACGAATCAAGATTCGCAAATCAAAAGGTCCTTTAGCGATGAATCCTAAATTAAATTATGGAATTCGCTCGTCCAATGAGACATACGATTGCAAGAGGAGGTAACCATCGCCATTATCCACCCTCCCAGTCGCCACTGATAATGAATATGAAAATCTTACAGAAAGACTTGAGAACTTTTGAAACGCTGAACATTATTCCCGAGAAAAGATGATCACCTACGAATTTCACGAAAAGACCTCTCGATTGGGTGGGTGGAGTTGGAAAGAAAAGCATTTCGCATTCACTACAAAGCCTCCGAGGGGAAAAGAAAGGGTGGCAGTGGGTGTGTCTGAAGAGAGTGAATGGAAAGTGTTGCTCGTCAGTTGAGGGGGAACCGATAGGAGCTGAAAGAGGCGACAAAGAGACGACTGACCCTATTAAGTAGAATATTCCGCTGCAGGGGGGTCCGAAACTTCTGCCGCTTTAAATTGTCGTTTTGTCTGCAACCATTGTGCTCCGGCGACTAGAGCTAACTTCGACTGACGAACAATTGAGAGAAGGAACGTCCTTATTAGAAAAAATCACGGCACTTTGAAATGGAAACTGAGGGTGATATCGGAAACATGATTGGAATTTTAAAAATTCTCCAAGGGCGAGGCAGGAGAAGCTTGTATAAAATAGAGAATATACATTACAATAACAACTCGTCATTTTCAAAGCCTTCACTGCATTATATACATAACATTTATAATGCCAATTGCGTCATAATGGAAATAACAACTCCAAGGAAGCAATGATGGTACTTCGTTCACATCGATGACTATTTGGCCCTAACCTCTCTAAATATTGATTCGCTCGAAATAAATCGGATCTTACCAAAATTAACATCAGAATTTCTTTAATTTGCAAAAATTTTTCCAGAACATCCTATAGATTTTTATGAGAATATAATAGTATTATGCTTCACTGTAATCCACAGGTTCTAAATACTTATCGCATTAAATCGCATATATATCAATAGTGATCAAATCTTGACGAAGTAAAATTACCCTCGACTTTGCATTGGAAAATATTTCTTGCAAATTTATTAATTATTGTACATGAATTTGCAAGAAACTTTCAGAGTAGAACATAACAAAATATACTTCAAGATGGTACATATGCATGTACGCAGTAGTAGACCTTCCTTTAGTCCGCAGTAGTACATACGCACGTACGTAGTAGTCATTCAAGGTAAACGTACTTATTACCATAAGTTACCATACGGTAACTGTGCGTATTTATTACCATGAGAACGTATACAGCAACTGAATATGAAATCCTTGTACGTAAAAAAAACTTCTAGTAATTCTAAGTATATACCCGTAATTAGGTAATTATATAATTCTATTTGTAAGATATTTAGACATTGAATACCTCTCTAACGTACGATTCACCAACAACAGAAGAATAGCCAGGACTGGAACTCGGTTCCTCAGCGTCGTGCTAACCACTACGCCTCCGAGGCTATCGTTGTTTGCCAAAAGTGATAAATTAGTACTATGGAAGAACGTTGCCATGGAAGATACGACGTAGATGATTGGAGATTATAGCTGCATTTTAATAATAGAAGACTCAATACGATAAAAACGAAAGAAGTAAACTCGCAAGGAGAAAAGGGATTCAGGAAATGTTTCAGCAGTCTTTTCGGATGTTTGTATCAATTTTTATGGGTAGGTTTAATGTAATTTTGTACTTCTAATAGAATAGATAAATAACTTTTGATTGTAATTCCTAAATGATATTTATATTGTCCCTTTACTCCAATATAAATGAAGGAATAAAAATAAAATGACATTTGCAATAGAGACAAATAAGTGTAAAATTACGTAAAAACAACAAGAATCAGTCGTTGTAACAAAAAATACGTAGTGAGTATTTTTGGAACGATACCTGCAATTAACTACCCAAAATTAGCAAGGAAAATTATCATCATTAATGTAAATGAAACCTGTAGAAAACTATGAGTCTTTGTAATCAGACGCTGTTACTTTTACTTAAAAACGATAAGATTTTGGAACGAGGTACGGAGTGGATGAAATTGTAGCATACATATATCATATAATATTCCTAAATTAGAATCCGTGGAAGTTAACCTCTATTGGAATCAATATCTTACCACAGAACTTTTAGCGAGAAAACTGGCGTCACCACAATCCTTTCGTGACCATGGAAGCAAAATCTGTAATTTTTCGGGTGGAAATTTATGAAAAACCCTTCTTTCTACGCCTTGCATTCAGAAAATTCATATAGAGGAATTTATTTTCGAAGGGAAGAACGATGAAAACTTACGTCATGAAAAATCCGCTCCATAATGATTTTATTCCAATGCGAGGGGACAAATCTGAGGCAAAACTTCACTTGATTCCCAAATTTTCAATTTACTTTCATCCCACGAGGCGGACGGCGCAGTTGGTGCGCAGAAGGAGCAAATTGGCGCTAACAGAGAGAGGCAATCGGAGAATAGAGAGAAACAGAGGATAAAGAGGAAAAGAAGAGAATAAAAAAGAAAAGGAGGATTATGTTGGAGAAGAAAAAGGAGACACGGGAGGTAAAAGAATAAATGGATAAAATAGAAAGAAAGTGAAGGATAAATAAATTATCTTTACCTCAAAACTTCGAGTTAATTGTAATTGGTAATAATATTTAAGTTAAAATCTATCCCCGTAAATTAAATGCTATTTTAATATAATAGAAAATTGTAATTTAATTTATCAAATAATCTACCTAATTACGACCCTGTCGTAGATTTTTGCTGCTTTGTGTGGTAAGAATTAGGCCTTGGCAGAGCAATGGTTCAGCCGATAACCCGCCGGACGACTCGGATTCAATACCAAACAAGAATAGCTCATCAGCAGGCCATATTTTACCTCACCTTAATTTCATTCATTAATTGACTTATTCTCGGGGATGTGTGGCTTCAAGATATGGGCACGGGAGGTAACCCTTTAGGAAATAATAGGCGGTATAAACATAATCCTGTCCACATAACGTTCATTCTATACCGTTAGGCTCAATTATCAGCACCCTTATTCTACTAATTACAAAGACATTGGAACGATAGTATACGGAGATAGTACGGGAGACTATCATAACCAAAAGGGATAGTTAGAAACTACTAAGTGATTTATAAGAATGTTTAAGAATGATTTCTAAGGAATTACTTTGGAAAAGAAATTATATTTTGGAGGTTTTTTTGAAAATAAGATGGAACCATCAACCTTGACATAAAATTTTCACTTTTAATAATAAATGTTTAGTAATGTATTAACTATATTTATTATATTTATTATTGTTATTATTATTATCATTATTAAACTAAACTTAAAGTTAATTGTAGAAGTCAAATGCAAACTGAAGGAATACTTGTTATTAAATTCTTAATATGAATACATATATGTAAATAATACCTTCATATCTGTAAAATGCCTCATATAAACTAGTAATTTTTGTATTATTGATAGAAAATTAATCTTAATTAATTAATCCTAATTAAACATCTTACCCTAAATATATAAGTATAAATATATCTACAATGTTTAGGGTTTTTAAAACATTTATTACGGAATTCCGTCATACAGTTGCGACGATCAATTTCATTCTTTTGGGAAAAAATATTATGAATATCCTGGTAAATTGAAAGGGTATAACCTTGTGGTGGAAGCAGGAATTGTAGAGCGTGGTACGTAAATTTAACAGCTAAAGGATAAAAGAAAAATGCGAGGACGAAAATGGAGGAAAGATACGAAGATTGACGGTAAGAAAATGGATACAAAAACGGAAATCCGCGATAATTAAGAGGAAAATGAAGGGGAAAGAGAAGAGGAAGGACGGTCACTTTTGACCATTTCCTCGTCAGAGAGATCAGGCCCTCCGGCAATGCTTATACAAGACATCATTACAGTACGATATAAACGCGTCAAGTCAATACCAAATGCTCCTAAATTAACTTTTAGATATGACCGAAATTTTCTTGGTAAAGGCCGTCGCATGGAAAAAACGTAAAGCTTAGATGGAAAAATGTTCTATCCATTAGAGCAGGGGTTCCCTATCATTTTGGTTCCCGTACCCCGTTGACTTTAAATACTCTTATTCCGTACCCCGTATCCATTACCATAAGAAAGTCTTCACTTTACCATGCATTTTATATATACGGTAGTTATTGGCCAAAGTTACACTTAACAAATCGTCACATTAAGATATTACTTGGGCATTTTGGTAGAACATCTGATTATGAAATACTTCAATAGCAGAACGTAATCATTTATTAACCGTTCCCATACTTCCTGGTGAAGCAGTACACTTGGTAAGAGTACCGTAGGTTGGGAACCACGGCGAACATGGAAAACTGAACCAAAATGAAATAAAAAATCACAACTGTATGTCTGTATGTACTAAGTGCAAAAATTGTGCAATGATGTTTAGATTAATCAATTAACATCACTTTGTCGAAAAGTTTAAATCCAATACAAGTAAAGGAAGTAATTGATACAAATAAGGGTTATCAGCATATGTCCACTAATTCTTGCTGTTAATGAGCTCGTGATTTGATGAAGTCACTGCCTTTACAAAGTCTGATAACGAAGCATTCAACAACTAAAGTAATTTCCCAAACGTTACGTCGTCAACTACTTTATTTAGCAATCCACTCCCACTCAACACCCACTTTCAAACCCACGCCTCATTTCTTCTCATCTTTTACTTCCTTCTCAAACCTTATCCTCCTTCAGCACTTTCTCGTTTGTTTTCAACCAAACTCATTTTCCTCAATCTATGCCACATACACCTTTCAAAGGCCTCCAATCTTTCAACGTCCTCCTTTTCGTTATATTATACGCATTTCATGAAGTGACGGAGCATCGAAACAGCATATCGGAAGCGGCCATACATCAGGCTAAAGATATCCGAGGGAAACATTTTGATGATGTACGACTAAGCTGACATCTATAATTTGATTAAAATAAAACGGAAAACCAACACAGGTAGGGAGAGAGAGAGATGATGAACTGCCATAAAGATTTCTTTCGGGGAAAATACAAATTTAAATCACAGAATCTCAAGAGACGTCAGTCTCTTTTTTTTTGAAACGGAAAGAAATTAAAGATACCGGGGAACAAATAGGGAAGAATCCGTTTAAGATCCATTAGGGGGAGATTTCGATTAAAACTTCGACATCTTCTCGATTCCCCGAACAATCTAGAGGTTAATACGATCCTTTCATCTTTTCCCTACACTTTGGATTCTTACTTCCGATATTTGAAAGCAATGCGTTTCGCTTCCGTTTTCCTTATTAAATAACAACTTCTGGGCGGGAGATGGGGAGGTTCTGAGAAGCGAATAAAACACTCCGCTCCGATGTAAAACTCAGATCCATAGCTGTGGATATCTCATTAAGTATTCAGATGGCTAAAAGCGCTTAACCATCGCCATCTCTAGCGTACACCGGCATACATTTTTCAGAAGTTTGATAAAGAAAAATACGGAGCGATGGAACTCAGTTAACGAAGGGAATGGAAAACCTATCGCCAACTCGCAATTTGCGATTCTTTTGATTGCGGAATTTTTATCGGAGGAGGCCTCTAAAAAATGCGCATAACCCAAAACGAATCTGGCTTCCATAATGAAATTGCGAGGTAAATAACTCATGGAAATCATCAGGGCGCACTATTCAAAGGAATTTCAATCACATTTTCTCCCGTCCCGTCCAGAGCGAATAACCAATTCCGGTTCCTTCGACTAACTCGTGCTCACTCGTGGGTAAGGAGTTCTTAAAACATTAAAGGAGGGAATTTTGAGTTTGATGTGAATCATGGCTCCCGATGACACTACTTAAGTGAGAACACATTGGAAATGTCCTCTCGAACATTGAATTGCAGAAGCGTTATTCGTTCCAATTACCTTTCCACCAGAATCAGGTTATGCAAAATGGATTGAATTAACATCATAAGAAGTTAATGGAAAATGATGAAGAGATGCTTTCTGAACCCTCGGAATACTGCATCAGAAGAAGGAGGTAATCGGCAATATGATTCATCATGCTAGAGAGATACCCAATCTGCAATTAGCATTCAGCTTCACCTCAAGGGAAGCTCTAATTAGTACGTATAATGGAATAATACAATTTTTCCTTTCCTGAAACTGAAAGTGAAAATAAATCGTACATTCAGTCATTGAAATTACCACTTTCCAATGACCTACCATAAATATGATCACGAGCCTTTTCGCATTTTTATTATTATCAATGGTGATAGACGTATAATCGAATCGCAGGCGCTCGGTAGTCATAAAAATAGTTACCACTAAAGGAACCGTTTCTAATTCGCCGAGAGTATTAGATGAATTCATTGGATCAATTTATTTTACCTTTTCACTCCTCTCCACACAGAACATACCTAAATTCATAAACCCATTGATGAACGTTAACTGTCTGGTGGGAAACGGATTCCCTTGAAACCGCTAGGACATGTTTTCACATCGAAATAGCAGGCACCAGTCCGGCACTTAAATTCGAAAAGCCCTAAATAAACTGGAATGTTTCGGCCTTAACCTGTAGTTATTTTATGATTAGTGAATAAAATACCCAACATCACAAAGGACAATGTATGGATAAAATTATAAAATATGCACACTACAAGACGAGACGAGCGGCGAAGATGATTCCTGAAGATGAGTGGGCCGTTTTTGGAAAGGTGAAAATAACTTCGTCCAGACAGCAAATTTTCTGTGGCACTTGGACAACGTTATTTTAACATTTAGCGTTATGGATTTTCACTCAGTTACGGCTGAATCATCGATTATATTTTATAAATACATTGTCTTTTGGATGTTGCGTTTTTATTTATTGGAAGAACAATTATTATATCGAACCAAATTAGTTTAAAACTCTACGCAATCCACAATGTCAGTTAAATAAGTCCGCCGCAGCATTCTAACAAATCGTTTATATTCTGGTGGCTCGATTGCTAATCAAATAAAAAGAAAATATATACAGTCTCTGTTTGCTTCTATTTGTAACCCAGACAACGGTAAAATGAGTGATATTTGGTTTGTGCGCAGGAAGTAAAGAGCGACGAAAGCTAAATGAATTCAAATTAAACAGTATCCATCCCTTAATGAATTAGGATTTTCCTGAACGGAAAAATTAAATCCTGAGTCCGGGCAACCTGCCATAAAACATGAAGCAATAAGTACCTCGAGTCTCAATGAAGCGCCGAGATTCGCTGTAGGCTTGTGAACCATTAGGGATCCTGATGTACCCCCACGATATTAATTATTTCTGTATAATTACAATTTAAATTTCACATGATCTTTGTTTCCCGATTTATTTTATATTTATCGGGCTTTTATTTTAAAATTATTGATACTTTCAGTCTTCATCAGGTGCCAAGTGTCACGCGTTCATATTCTTGTAAAAGAAATCTTTATATCTTTCATTTTTATAAGCTTCTTCTCCTTTATCGAAATCAATATAGCAATCAACAAATTACATTACAATTGGACGAATGGTATGGCATCTTGACAGTAAAAGCACCTATGATAAGAACACTATATTCCTTCAATTTAGAATTTTACATGGATGTCCAAAGCTTCACAATTTATATATGCATGTACTTTCACTAACAACGAAAATTGTTCTGTATCTCATATACATCTCTAACCTGTATATTATGCCTTTTCTATGGATCCACCGTGGAGTATTTTCTCACCGTAATAACTCATAGACTTAAACGCTGCTTTAATGGAAATGGCCAATTTACCAAAACGCACCCCGTTAATTTAAGACCAGGAACAAATTCTAGATTCTCAAGACATTCTGTAACACACTAGCACGATGTTTCTCTATTTTGAAAAGTATGTAAAGGAATTCCATGAACCCAGTCTTCTGCTTTCATAACATCTTCAAAAGGTACAGCGAAAAACTTAATAAAAGAGAAAAATATTTCCAGCATTACGATGAAAAGCAAGAAAAATTAGGATGATGAATGAGGGAATTGATGAAGAGCACGTAGGAAAGAAAGGAGAGAAAAAATGAAGAGAGGTAACCGAAAAGAAGCCAGAGCGAGGACCTGGAGGGATTATAAACACGTAGGAAAGGGGATGTAACCTCAGCGTCTTAAGAGAAAATCAGCAGAAGCCACGCGCGCGGGGGAGGGAAACTCGATACTCGCCGGGGAAAATCTCTTACCGCCAAAACCAAAAAAAATACGGCTCTCTCTCTCGTGAGGAAAAATGGAAATGCGTTCTTTTCTGTGGAAAGCAGCCCGTCCTAAGACACGCACGACCCCAAGCAGATGCTGACTGCTGAGAGTCGTGGTTATCTCCAATCCTTTCTCTCCCCTTCTTAAGCTCCCCTCGGAATACATTTCCCTCAGACCCTCCCTTCGTTAAAGCCTCCGCATCCACCCTCGCCAAGTGCCCCCGACGCATTCCTCCCTCCAAAAAACAATACAGTTCCCCCGACTAAAACCCCTCCCAGTCAAAGACTATCGGCGTCGAATGTCAAGTTCCATGGCAGCAATTTACATGGGAAAGATGTCAGTTCCAATCGCAAGATGGGATAATTACCAAACGATGAGATCATGAGGAGAGAAAGGGTTAGGGGCACGCGTTTATTCACTGCCTCGAACTAATTATTCTGTCTTTCCTAACAAATAGTACTCAAAGTATCGCACTATGCTTTGCTTACCGACAATGTCTCTGGATGATCCTTATTTTAAAAGGAGCTGAAATCATTCCAAGATTTAGAATATATTGAAATTTTTAGTAAACTACAAAAAGAAGCTCTTCACTAGGGCACCTGAGGAAGATCGTATCCACCAGCAGTGGGCAAACGCGGCTATCAGAGCCGCAAGCACTTTCTCGTTTCTCGTCAATTCTCGTTCGTGCGGCTCCCATTGAAAATTTAAATCAGTTTTCTGTAGTAGAACTTTTGTCACAGGATATTGTTAAATTACCTAAGTGACTAAATTTTACCAGTAAGATTGTTACACACGATAAAGGAAGTCGTGAAGTCGAAATATCGTTTACGGTTGACAAATCAATGCTTCACAGAATTGCTACGAATAGCTTCAACAAATTTTACGCCAAATTTTAAATATTCAAAATTATTTGTGAAATACTACACTTTTTATCAATGCATTTTTATTTTACTTCTTTTTTTAATAAAAAACTCGTTTTCTTTCTCTTAATTATACATTCTTATATACGTATGCTTTACTTAGACCTTTAGAATACGTAATCATATGAATTTAGTAAAATTTTAAAATTTCATACTACGTAACTATGGTGTGGCTCGTTATAATATTCTAAAAACAGGAATGTGCTTGACATAATGTGTACGCCACTTCTGGTATACCATACTCACGACTACCTAGGGCGAGCCTTTTTCTTTTGCATGACAGATAGGTTGAAGTAATAGCCGTCGGTTAAATATTTCCACGATTACTTTTTTGTTAAAGATCAAGCGATAATATTCATTTTTAATAGTTCAACATAAGTTAACTAAAGTTCAATATACCTAAGTTAACTATCTCTAAGTAACAAATAAATTGTAAGAAACGTGTAATGTAAGTCACGATGATGATGTTTTTCTTTCCGTAAGATATGTATGCGAGAAAATCGCCTAAATAACCACCTTCCTCCATGACTGATTCATAGATCTACCCGAAATGTGCTTACTTTACCATATTCTTTTTTAATGTCAACGGTCAGTTCTTCATTTTAGGTCTAAAAACCTATTCGTTCTTCACTTTTATTTAGCGAGTTTAAAAATACCTTTTCATATGCACGCTTTGATGGAATTCTTCTACAGAATAAAAATGTCGCGTCTATTTTGTGTCTCGGAACAAGTCGTGGTCTCTGCGCAACAAATATATATTTCAGCTAAAATTCAATGTGTCCTTCAAATGAAATCCTCTTTGTTGCAAGGAAGAACGGAGCGTTTTTTCTTTCAGATGAAATGCAATCATAAATAACGGGCGGAGACATATTTACGACATTTTTGAGCTTTATTCTGCAGCTTGGAAAAACTGCAGGAATTGTGTAGAAGTCGTACCGCCACTGAATAAAATGTGAAGAAATATTTCAAAATATTGATAAAAATCCAAATTTTTCGAATATCCTTCCCCTTATTCCGAAAATGCATCGAACTAACAGGAATAATACATGTGTATCACTTAAATATATACCAGCCATATCCTTTACGTTTGCTGGGTTCAGGAATTTCAACAAGGAGGTTGGTCATTAATAAATTTCTGATTAATGGAAAGCCACATCCAAAAAGGAAAAAGAGGAAGCTTCGACTAAAGGAAATGTTACCATACACAAAGTCAGCTGCCCAGAACAGACATGGGGAGCCTACGGCCTTTTCGAGCCCTCAATGCGGCATTTTCTTCATTTTCTGAGAGGAACGCACGCTTATAAATAATTTCATTTCTCGGTCTCTTTTATTAAGTGCGGTCCAACGATTTCGAATGTGTCATGATGTTTTCGTACGCTGCACATACATGCGGCCTTTTGGCGGACGAAGGCTCTCAGCCTTTGGAGGTTCGCGAAGTTTCGATGAGTTTTCGAGGGCAAGGAATTGTATCCCAAAAGAAACAGTTAACATACACAGCTTGGAAAGATTAGCAAAAAATAGAAGATAAATTCATACGAAAATTGAACCGTCTCTGACAACTTAATTGCTGTCTGGATTGAAATTTAGTAAAATATTAAATTCTATAAAAATTTCTTATGAATTTATTAGTTTTTGGACGAACTGGGATGACAATTTCTGATCTATGAATTGCATCCGAATCAGTTCTCAACTTTACATAATATTACTTTTAAGAGATTGCGTTTCTGCAATATCCTGCTTTTTTCGGAACGTCATGGAAAAAATTTCACCGGAGTGAATGCGACCTTGGCCCTGAGAAAGTATAAATCTCCTCCGCATATTGTATGCCTTCCTGCACTATATTGTAGCGTTATGTATTTATTAAATTAATTTATTTAATAGATTCCCATGTAGTGGCGGCACTATTTTAGGATGAATTCCAAACAAAAGAAAGAACAAATGCCAAAATTCCAGCAAATTAACAATTATATACATTAAAACGTACACCATAAGAAATCAATAAGATTACCTATGAGTGAAGAGAAACCAAATTTCTGTGTTGTATTATTTCATTATTGTAAGCATAAAAATGACTCAAATGCAGCTAAAAAAAAAGGGAATGTCGCGGATTTCATATACGTATGTACTACAATTCTTACATTAGACCCACTGTTATGACTATTATATGGAACGATAGATAATTCAATCATTTATCATGGCGAATTTCTCGTCAGCGAAATTCAAAATTTTATTTTCTATCGGTACCTACATTGATAAATGGGCCCAAGTTCGGCAATTTCCGCAAATGCCAACCTTTAGGAGTTCATTTCGGAGACTAGGCAAAACAAGTAATCCCAAGCTGCCTGTAGGCATACATTTACAGTGTTGTCTTTCCAACTGATAGAAATTACTGAAAGTTGCTGCTATTAGACCCAAATAGGCGGCTATCTAAAAGATTTTTATCTAGGGAAATAGTTAATTTCACCACTACTATACAATGTCACTCTCAACTGGGATGTCGTTTTAACATTGCAAATTTGATGACATATACCAAGTTTTCTTTAAGTTACTCTTTCAATAAAGATATACTCCAACAAGGCGATTTCACCACTACTATACAATGTCACTCTCAACTGGGATGTCGTTTTAACATTGCAAATTTGATGACATATACCAAGTTTTCTTTAAGTTACTCTTTCAATAAAGATATACTCCAACAAGGCGACGGAAAGATAGCTGAAAGGTGCAAGGCAAAGGAAAGCAGATTCGTCATCAAGGTAATGCTTTGACATCAAAAGAAAGTCTAATGAAAATGATGGGCAACTTTTCGTCTTCGAAACACCCAAGAAACTCACCCACTAACGCTGGTATAAATGGACTAATTCGAGGTTAACCAGCCTTATTGTGCGTCGTGTTCGAGGGCGGTTAAGTCCGCGAGAACATAACTTTCAATCCGATAGTAGGAGAGAACCGGAGCGGTCGTGTGTTCGGCTACGCTCTCGCCCACCCACGCCTCAACGGCCCATCTTAGTTTCAGAAAATCCCTTTTCCCCCCTCACTAATGCTTCCTGCCCTTCAAAGGCCTACTGTTCATCCCCTTAGGACGAAAAGGGATTCGTGCCTAAAATGACCCGCCCCCTACGGTGAGGGATGCAGCAACTGTCTTTCTTCGTCTGGAGCGGGGAAAACGTGCTGACCACATGCGAGGGCAGGGACGGGAGGGATGAGCACGAACTGGCCGACGGGGGCCCGGGCGGGCCGTTGGGCTCCGACCTCTTAATGGCGTGAAAGGAGCCGATGCTATTTTGACGGCTCATACGTGACTTAAAGACTAGAGATCGGCGATGAGTCGGGCTTTTTAGTGCGGGGGTTATAAATGGAAGTGTGGGAAATCTTCGAGCAGTCGTGTTTTCCGGTGCTATCGCGAATTTCCAACCTTCGTTATCTTTGGAGTCGTGGGAGAACGCTTGTCGTCTTCACAAGAAATGAGCCCCCCTGACGTAGCAGTTCCTCGAAGATGACCCTCGCTCAGTGAAACTCAATGCTCGTATTCCACTGGAAAGGGGAATTTACATTTCTGTCCCTTCGAAGCATAAGAGAGGCCAACTGACCCCGGGGATAAACGCTTGGAAGAGTACAGCACTGAGCGGACCCACGATCTATTGTTCCATTATGCACCGATTCCTGGATTTAAAAATCTTGTCCGTAATCCTGACTGCAAGAAATGGCGTTTATAATAACGCTCATTATGATACCTTTTACCCACATCCATACCTCAGGTTCATAGATTTAGAAGAACACTTGATAAGTCCGGTGGTCCAAAAAAGGGACTCTATTACCTACAAGATAAATATAAACCGCTATGTATAGAAAACCCCTAATTTAATTTAAAAGTAAAGAGACGGTTAACATTTTTCCGGAAGGAAAAAATAAATATCCTCCATAATAAAACTTACGTTTTTTTATTTCGTGTTAAGTACCTAAGGTAAATATTAAGAACTACATTGCTGAGGATATATACAGAAATAATGATCCATTATGAGCCAACATATTAACTATTTTCTGTGATTGTATTGGCGATCGCCATGAAAAACAGCCATGAGAGAAATATGAAAACAGTACAGAAGTCCATGCTCTCTGTATGTGTTCCAAAATAGTCCGTAAATTAATCAGTCAGGAAGATATTTGGATGATCCCCTATACAATTGGCGACCAACAACCAAAATTATTATTTTAATTATTATTAAAATACTGATACCATACGGTAGTTATGAGCATAGTTATCTTTTTAGCGGAGGACTACAGTACAATTATAACTATGAAGGTTCTCTTGCAGTTATTGTCAAAAGAGGGTTGAATTAGACACTTCTGGTTATGGATGGGCACGAACGTGATCCAAATGAAGTGTACATTTCTAAGAGAATGAATACAACAGAACTGAGTTGAAGGCAGAATTTCTACATCGTAGACGAGTGGATTCAGTGTATGCGGACTATGCGACAGATACCTTTTCTTTTAGTAGAATGTTTTTTCTCTGGAAAAGCATTCATGATTTGCGACAGCCTTGTTTGCCCTCATGCGTTAGAGTGCTCCTTCAACTTCACTGTTATATTCCATCTTCATCTCCTCCTTCCCTTCCATTTGAATACGAAAACGATGTAACTATTCCTTGGCAAGAGCATGAGTTAGATGGAAGAGGAGACTTTTCGTCTCAATCTCGCCTAAATAAAGACTATTTATTATTATTATTTTTTTCTACCTTTCATTGAAATTCTCCAAATTACCACATAGTAAGTGCAGCGTGCTTAGTAAAGGCGGAGGTGGGGTAAGTGCGCCCATTGGAATTCCGGAAGAAAATCTTATCGATATTAAAATATTAATTTGGAGCGCTCTTCTAAAATCACGCAATTCCTTGATTATCAGGCGAAGGAAAAAATCATTCCATCATTTATGTTTTAAATATTTTCTATAGTAAATTACGGAGTTTTCATAGTACAGCTATGTAATTGAACGAAGATATTACCTTACTTTAATCCTGTGTATTTTAAAAATAAATATTCTAAAATATATCGTATTACCAGAAAATGTTATTATTTTTGTCAAACGATACCTCCTTATCACTTATTATGATGATGATAATCCCAAAAATGCTCCCGAGGGCGCCGAAAACAATCTTTGCTTGGAGCGCGTTTCCCTTGGCCCGTAAATGATAATAGCAGGATATACGAGTACTTCTGACCACATATACTCACTATTTTGTCCTCCTGGCATTAAAAACCATAGATGAAACTCCTGCTTAGCATAATTAGAAGCGCGCCCGCCTTCAGTGGAAGCGGTCCCGGTTAAGATTCCGTGGGAAACCCAATATTCCCGATGCGGGTTGGCGGTAGGTAGGACAATAAAATGAGTGTAAACATGTGAAATCTTTATCATCACCCACCACCATCTCCAGTATCAACCACAATTACTTCGTAAGAAATCGGAAAAGGCCACAGAGACAATAATGTATATTCCCCGGGCAATTTTAATTGAAATAAAACATTTAGACCCGGTATTATAATGCATACTTAAAATGGACTTTAACCCTTTTTTATTTTTACCTAGTATTACACTGTTTTTTTGGAGCTAAACTGAAGATTATTGTGCTTCTCCATGCTAATTCATCATACATATATATAGGAGATTTTCTATAATCTTCTCTAATCTATAATAATGCTCCAATAAAGTAGTGGATTATAGAAAAATAAACGCTTCCGCGACATCTAAAAGTTCTAAAGTAAAGCATCGCCAAGAATTGCGATCCTTTCATGCGGATAATTCGAGGCGTGCGAAAATACCCTTAAATAAAAGTAAAAGGGCGTCCCGGAAATAAATACACGGCGTCAAAAGGCACGCTTACAGAGTTACTCTCCGTTTTTCACTCTGGCGTCGTGAGACAGGTGAGCGTAAAACTGCATCGGAGGGGAAAAACATGAAAAGAACATCGGCGTGATGTGCATCATCACCACGTGGCGTGCCGGCGAACATCATTTGGGCCCTAACTTATGCAAGAGCACGAATTCGGAGGGAGAGAGCGTGTTCGGTAAGGCATCTTCCGCCCCCGAAATACCTCGAGAGAGTGACTGAGTATTCTTGCGGAGAAGGGATAAAAGCCACGTCAAAAAGTTGAAGAAATGGATGTGAGGCGCTTTTAAGCCGGAAAGCACTAAAATAAATATCCGCGCTTCTACTCTTCGCGCGCTAGGAAGAGCCACTCTCAATCCAGCAAAGAGAAGACCAAATGAAGAGACAGCTTTCTTCTTTAACGGCTGCTCACGAGTTTTTTTTTTTTTTTTGAGCATCACTGGCCTAAAACTCTCGGCGATGTTCGGGCTAGATTTATATGGTTCCTTTCAGCCTCGGCTACCGCTGGTATTCCTAGGTAAGCCAAGAAATAAGCGACTCCCTAGTTACCATACTCAGCGACAGGCAATACTCAAAGAGTCCATCCTTACAGGAAATGAAACGCGTTAAAAAACCTAGGACAACTAATTTGATTATTTATTCTTTGAATTCCCCAAAAACATCCATTTATTGGAAAATTACAGTCGTAGACGTAAACAGAAACAACGGACAAACACACGCAACCATTTCTTAACAAAAAAATCCGATTAGCCGGGACTCGAACCCGGGACCTTAGGGTTGGAGCGCTAGCACAGTAATTACTCCGTCACCGTGAAATTATCTAGCGCATACAATAAAACAATAATTAATGAATTTCACCAATATATATAAATTACATATTGTTCCCTAGATTAGGAATCTCGGAAGCAGAATTACGAATCAAAGAGCTACTGTTACCCATGATATAAAAATAGAGAGATATTTACTTTATACATGTCATCAGGATGAAATCAAGAAATATCAAGAATGAAACAAGAATTGGAAATAATCTTAACTTTATAGACTTACACTACATATACGTTTAACTATGCGGATGATTTCTCATTATACACTCTCGTATGATTTATGAAGAATAAATTATATCAGAACAGATAGCTTGAGGACACAATGTAGGAATATTAAAATCCAGAAGATTTTCAGATTAGCGAAACCACCAACAACATTTCTATTTAACAGCAGATTATAAGAACGACATAAGCTTTTAAATTATTATGGACAACTCAACGACAAAGGTATTAAGAACAAAATACATACGTGCCAGATGTCACGAAGAACAATTGATAGGCCATTGAAGGCCATAAGGCTTTGAAATTAAAGTTTTATTTCACTAAGCTGCCGTATAAACGAACCTTCCCTACGGCACAATGACGGAGGCGGATGACGAAACGGAAACAAGCAGCGCTGGGTTGGGTGGGACGGCCTTACGCCATTTCCTAAAATGACCAAACCATGTCTTGATGGCCTTATTCAAACACCACACTATTTCACTTGATATACGCTTCAAAGATGAAATTTCTTCGCGTGTGAAGTTATGTTAAAGATGAGAGAGAATTAGCAATTTAAGACAAGATAAGAGAATAAAATATTTATGACCTGAATAATTTAACCAGAGAAAATATGAAAGAGGTGGTAACCTACAAATAACGAAGAAACGACGACTTCTCAAACAAATTACGAAGAATAAACCCAAAATAAAACGAAAAATAGACCAAGCAAGGAAGATGTGGGTAGATAATGTTTTAATTATGAAAAAGCCAATTCTGCCATGTCTGACGCATTTAATGAGCACAATTAGAAGTTAATCCACCGAAAAAGCGAAGGCGAGTAATAGAGTTTCCAATGTTAAAGCAGAAGTCTCTTAAATCCTACCTCAGTGAGAAAGGAGCGTTCCTCCATTTTTAATTTCAATTTGCGATTCGTCTTTGATTTTCCTCTCCACCACCACTGCTAAGGGAAGCCATAAATCCAGACGACCGCTTGAGATTTATTCTCGGACGATAAAAATGTCGACGTAATTTTTGTTCTCGGCTCTGAGCTAATTTCGAGGATAAGAATGTATGCGTATCGGTGCGCTCCCGTGATTTTCGGGACTTCACATCCTGTTAATAACGGTTGTAAGTGACAAGGCTTGCGTCTCATCTTGCTTCGCACGCTTTCCCAATAAAACGGCTTTTGTGAGTTAAAAATTAACACTCGAAAATGATCAGATGCATTTAATATCTATTAGATATTGCACTAATACATACAATGGCGTAGCCGGGGGGGAGGAGTTGGGAGTTAAATCACTCCTCCAGATCCAAAATGGGTTGTAAAAAATCGAGGTTATGGGAGGTATATTGTAATTTTTCAAATATTTACAGTTACGCACTCTACTGGTGGCTAGCAGAGATTACATGTAAAGGTAAATCTGATTGTATCTTTATTACATTCGCCAAAGGTATGCCCGAGGAATGGAGACAAATTTACGTTTACTCCATGGCTCAGATCCTCGCAGCAACATCCTGAATTATACGAGTATATGGTCGTAATAATCAATCGTTTTCACTACATGTTACACACAGATGGAGTACTTACTTAACGAAAGGGTCACAAAAAACGGCAATTTTCCTAACAATTACTTATAGCTAAGAAATAAATACAAACACTATAATAATACCCTCAGAATAAGAGTATATATTCTTATTATCCCCGTATTTCCGATCATTTAATCTAATTTAAAACAATTCTAGGTTCACTTATTCAATTCGAATTCAATTTGTAAAAAATTAGAACTTTCTAAAGCCAATCTTCCCTTCTCAATGCTGAAGTAGCTATTCCTCAAATTTGCGATTTTAATCAAATACGCATTTGAGGAATAACTTGGAATATTTTCCTTGTATTGCGGTTCATCGGGGAAATTGTATTCTCCAAACTCCAGGATAATCGGTAGCCTCCTACTCTACATAATATTCGAATCGAATCAACTTTATCGGAGATTAGCAGAGACAAGAAATTAAAATTCTCAGAAGAGGTCACAGGAAGGAAGCTCCCTCCGTTATTTAATCAAGAAACTTGCGGAACTTACCGAGAATGTTTTATTCCCGTACATCGCAACAAAATTTCCGACCAATTTCGCCTAAATATTAAAACTTGAATAATAAAAAGAGAGGAACTGAGCGTTCGCATCGTTTAGTTGGCCCGAGAGATCTCGGATAGGGAAAGACCTCCACAGCATCACTAGAATATGTTTAGAATGTAAGGAAGACAACATCTTTTTATCAGTCGAGCGCAAAACCATAATCTCGCCATCAGGAGCACAAGATCTGCGATGAAAACAAACGAAGGAGAGATCCACGCATGTAAGACGATACGAAAAAAGAAAGATGCCCAGAGAGCAATACTTCTTCAGCAAGACCTTGGGAGAGACACGGAGAGATGAAAGTTGACTCCGCGCCACATATCTACGATCTTATCTCGGGCATTCTTCCGTTTGAAATCTCACACCAGGGAATAGCGCTGTCACTGCCATCGTAATATGGATCGGGGAAGACGCGGGCAATAATGAGAGTTGAGGGCGAGGCTTCAGGTTAATTGGGGTGAGATCTTGATAAATAGGCCTTCCCGCCGAACCGTCCTTCGCTTATCGACTGTATCATTGTTTCTCCGGAGTGAGACATTATAGGCGGACCGAGGGCGTCCTTGGATCTTTTTAAGGCCCTTTTTTATATTCCCGCTTAATGGTGGGCGATTGGGGATTCCTGATTGCTCTCCTGATATCCTTTCCGACGAATTCAACCTCTCCGCAGCTGAGACCGAACCTTCTTATACGAAAGCCGCGCGACTTGATACCAAAGGCAAAAAACGAAGACGTTTTATAAGCCGGTGATGCGGGACATCAACGATATCGCTAGTCCCATTGTAAACCTTCCTAGAAAAGGTGAGGTTGTCGCTTGAGAATTTTATAGTGCACAGGCGGATGCTGAGGTTCCTTGAATTCTTCAGATTGTGAGTTGAATCGGTAAATGGAATATAGAAAAAATAATGTAAACTTGTACAGGTTTCCACAAAAATTAAGGATATTGATAAATACTGTAACAGACATGAAAAATTCAACGAAGTTTTACTGACATTTTTGTGTACACCACGGATCCACTCGAGATTGTCAAGGTATGTTCCTTGCTCTAAAATAATAGATACGTTTTATTTATACGTGGTTCGAGCGTTAAACTGAATCGTTAACTTTGTGTAAGCGAAATTAACATTTCAAATTCCGAGCTAAGTAACTACGCCATACACATTCATTATCATTCAGATTGTGAAAATTTCGATGAAGGAAAATGTTTTCTCTCATATTTTTTGATAAATGACATTTTTTCGCCATTAAATTTCATCTGAATACCTTTCGAACATTCTATACCTTTTTTGTCGTCATTTGTTCCCATATATGTTAGGTAGGTACTGCAGTGTATATAAAACGATTAAAAACTTCAACACTGTTGTTTGAAACTCTTTGTTTTCTCTGTTACGTTCATTTATGAGGCTTACATATGTCACGAAATTTCCAGAAATAAAACAGCTCCATATTTTGCGATATTATCAAAACTGTATTTTTTATTAATTTTGAAGAAGTTAGGAAATGATCTTCCCATGTACATACGACTTTAAGCATATGTGAGAACCATTTACTCACTTGATAATTTTGCAGAAAGCTGTAAGTAGTAGTATAATCCGCAAATTCGCCTACTTTCAATTAGCAATCTTTGAAACCCCAGAAGGACTTATTAGTAGCATATCAATAGATTATTCACATTGTTATTTAACCATATTCATTACTGTTTCAACCCTTAAATACATATATTTCGCTTCAAACAGATCTCTACTTCTTTAAAATATTCTCTTTAAAATACACAGGAATGCTCAAAATTTTCAAATCGTACTCTGTCCATAGCGACCGAGATTCACGCATTTAAGCTAGCAAATGATTATGAAACCTCGTTTACTATGGAATACATTTAGAATCAGGTATGCGTCAGCGAGATGAGAGCAGCAGCTTAATCCTTCCTGAATTCTGCACCAAAACATTTATTTACGTCCTCTAAACTTGATGTCTACCATATTATTTAATACTAGATAAAATGGTGTGTCGAATGTTGAGCACACCTTAAGAAATAGGTATTCTTCTCTACTCAACGACCGTGATATTCCACTTTTTCTCCTTCGTTTCCTGACATAGCGACTACGGTTAACGATGTCGATTACAGAAGTAGTAAACAACCTGTACAAACTTGACGACAGCGAATCCTGTTATATAATTCCGCTATAGATAAATAAACACTGCTACAAACAAAAACTCTGTAAAGTCGGATTTCTCCATTCCTTAAGTTGACGTTTAATGCACACTTAAATAAAGTAAAATTTAAGATACGTTTCACCTTATAGAAAGATTTATTCATAGAAGTGCTCGCACGAAAGTGGATGCAGTATTTCATGCCGTGATTTACTCCCTTTCGAGAAGCATTTCCGTAAATTGCAGGGAGAATCTAGCTTTCTGTGGCATTAAAAATGGGATATTATTTTCAAGGATATGCACTGAAATAGACCAGAGATACAAATTTCTACTATTGCTGATTCGTAATTTTATGATGAGTTATGAACTTGGACGAGAAAGTGGGTAAAAAATGACGAGGTACTTATTTCTTAACTCATACATTTGGCAGCATTCTTACCCGGCACGGTCTGATGGCGAGGAAAATAGCAGCAGAAAATTGGTTACACCGTTAGCAATATATTAATACATATTCCAAGACCTTCAAAATTACGAGAAGTTCGCTACTTCACGCACTTCGAAATTTCATGATGTATTGAAGTATATTACTTACATAGAGTCGCTATCGCTAATGTTGTAATCCAATATTTAAATCAGTCAGTTCAAGCATGATAGCGAAACAAATAAATCCTTATTTATCATGCTACGCGTTGAAACCAGACAAGTGACGCGATAAAGAATCGATAATTAATCCGTTTTTTTATTAATCAAAACACTATGTCATTCCACACAATATTAGTTTCTTTAATGGACTTAGGGGAAAGAAACGTCAATAAATACACCAGTTACCGAAATGTTGCAACAATACGTAATATTTTCTTTCCATGAGACAGCGCCGTCCGACGAGAGCTGAGGTCACCCTGAGGTAACATTCAATCGCTATCTTAATCGTTGACGTTATTGTCATGCGACAAAGATTTCGGCCGCCATTATTGTTTCGTAACACTCCTTTGTTGTCTTTGTATACAGTAGAATTTATTTCCATCGTTTAATAACTCACCGATTCCCATCATCTCACCGATGCTGAACTTTTCTAAGGATCATTGTATTGCTAACTAACCGCAACAATCAACTTCGTCTACTAATTGAAATTTCTTTAATACTTCGTCAATTAGAACTTAATTTAAAACGCCGTTATTACAAAGTACAAAGTATATACTATAAGAAAATTCTAATTGGATTCATTTATACACCAACGCAATATTTTAATATGGACGCCCCTTTGATTTCTCCACCCTGAGGCGGTTGCCTCACTTTCCCTCCGTACGAGGCCGGCCCTTTATAATATTTGCTAGACGGCCGTTTTCTTTCCCTAAAAGTTCGCTCAATTTGGGTGCAGCGCAAGAATTCAAAGTCGTATTCATAGTAAATCTCACGATAAAAAAATCTGTAACAAACACGAAAAGTGGCATCGCAAAGAACAGCGGCGATCGATGAAATTAAGACATCCATAGAACTTTACGATCCCTGTCTTCGCATTCGTAAAACAATAAATTCGAAATTTTCGGTGCCGACGAGAGAGGAATTCGGGACAAAATGAAGCGGAATCCACCCAATAAATCCTCCGCGATAACGGAACTGACCAGGTCCAAATCCGGGCATAAAGCGACAATTATAATTTATCCGCTAAAACGCTTTCTACACGATCGTCCCGGAAAAAAATACACGCGATTCCGCCGCTGGCCATAAATAGCTCCTCCCACCCCATTTACGTCCGCGCAATTTAGCGAAAAAACGGGAGAAATATATCCCGCGTGGGGCTCTTGGGAAATACAATCCCCTCCACTCCCATTATTTCATCATTAAGGCACACACTGCATCAAAACGCCACGGCGTATCGCCCGTTTTTTCCTCGGAGACAATTTTAACCTCTCCTCTTGTAGTTCCGGGTGGAAGGCGCCCTCCATTTCCTGCGCCTCCTTAGCGACGAAATAAATAAAAAGGGCCCCCCGTCCATTACGCCCCCACGAGGGGAGAAACAGCCTCTCGAATTCCTTCGCCCCTTACGCTCCTCTCCCCGCCGAATGAAAGAGGCGAATGAATGGAGCCAAAGATTTCCAAGTTTTCCGCGATGGATCAATGCTCGTGAAGTGAGTGCTGGACCTTTTTTTAAAAAGTCCTTATAAAACCCATCCGATTTCCCCCTCTTCATCTCGCCTCTCGCGAATGCCCTAATCACGGCGCGGTTTAGGGGCAGACGGAGAAAAGAGACGTGGTATATAAAAAAGGGCCCCTCTTTGATTGCGGCGCCATTCTTCCCTTCTCCAAAAGCCTTTTCGAAGGCGATTTATCTGGACAGCGGGAGATACCGCGGATGATGCTTTCGGGAGTCTATTTTATTCCACTTCCTTTTATCTATCCCCCTTTCTTTGCGAGTGATTGGAGGAGCGATCTGAAAGGAGAGCGAGGCTAACAAGCACTCTCGAAAATCTCTTTCACTGGTAAGGAAGCGAACGTTCCGCAGAGATCGCTGGAAAAAAATGCCCCGATTTAGCGATCCGTATGGAACTGATACGGGCCCCGAAGATTCGCATAAAGATGCGGAAAATATTACTGGAGAATAGGATTTGATTCAGGTAATAGTCTGTCTCTTTGAACGATGAGACGGTGGAAAAAACTGTTGTAGGTGGAACATTTTTATTCACTGTGCGTGTTATTATCTCTATGGGGGAAAAGGCACTAAGTATATAAGCCCCTCTTAGTGGCTATCCTGGTTCTAATCTCTTAATACCCCAGTTTTACTACCATCCTAGTTCTAAAGGAGCGCAAGGGTCTCTAAGAGAGGATACACAAGGAAGAAGACGAAATCCCTGATCTTGATACTGTTTGAATTACGCTGTTTCAGGATAAATTTGCAGAAAACCCAGATGACATCCAGAACAAGAGAAAGTTGCTGGTTTGTCGAGATAAATACATAAAAGTTAGCAGAGGGAATCGTTGGAACTTCTAACGAAATTGAGGAAGACATGTTAGGTCGGATATTGTGAAAATGAATTCTGGCAATTCCATCCCAAAGCATATTCATTCCTAATTTGAGAAGAACAGTCCTTTTCAAGAATGATGCTGAAAATACAAATTTAACAAGGGGCGCATCCAGAATTTTCGCCTGGGGGGCTGAACCTTGGTCTTGTAACCAATAATCTCCCATTAATTTTGTAATGCGAACTAATTGGTTCTCGTCAATAGAAAGTAATATGAAGAAATGTTTTGAGCCTCCAAATATTTATTAATAAGAACTTTGAGAATTAGGTTTTGAATAGGTAGTAGTGGAAGCGTTGGAGGGGAGTGCTTATGCCCGTCAGCCACCCCTCAGGGTGCGCGCCTGAATTTAACAGATAATATTAACAGAGAATGTGGACTTCATATCAATTCAAGGTGCCTAAACACCCCTATGGAGTAATATTAAGAGAAGAGAAAAATATCTTCATCTAAAAACAAAGACACGCAAGACATTCAATCGGTGGTTTTACATCATAATTATGCCCAAGATTAGGGTTGGGGAATGTTGTTCTATTGGAAAGTTGCATTCGCTATTACACATAAAAACCATGATTTCTCATTTGAGTGGCGTGTTTCCAGCGTAGACAAAGTTGAACCTAAAAATTACTCGACTAAAAACGATTTTAATTGATAAATAAATCCAAGTACCAATCCTATTTTCTATCGACGTAATAATAACGGCTGGGGAAAAAATTATTTAAATATGAGATTCCTTTTCAGAAAATGGCAAAATGCAGTATTAAATACCGCAGGTTCTTTATTCTTATATGCCGACGGTTCCCCACTAACTAGTCTTGTTTCCCGGTCTTCTCGTGGCATATGATAGCCTTATCGGGCAAAGAGTCAACTGTGGCTCATTGTTTACTACATGCTGTCTTTCTCATCTTTCGGAAACGCATTTCTTCCACAGTTTTTTTCGAACGAATAACCTACACTTTAGTACTTTAAGACCGTATTCCTTATTCTGAGTTAAATCGTCTCATAAACACAATCTCGGCTGTTTCCTCTTGGGTGCATAATTCTTTTATTCTTTTTCCTTACCAATAATTCTTTTCTTCTCCCACTGCTCCGGAAGGCTTTCAATACCGTCATCTTTCCTGATTCAAACCCAAGGGTCTCCTCAGCGGAACCGTTGAAGGTTTTTTCGCATGAACGTGTTAAGGGAAATGGCCAGCCTAACTGCTTCCAGATGTAGAGGGCAATGAAAGGGAAAGAAGCCCCTGAGTGGCCCCGCAAGAAGTGGGCCGCAGGGTACTTCTTCACGCTGTGAGACAGGCCGCGCTGTAAAAAGGTTGAGAACCACTTGCCGCGGAAAATGTATCCTGCATATTTCATCCCAGTTCCACGGTTTCATTCACAAAAGAAATCCACCAAATCGATTCTAGTCCTAAACCTTTAAGGTCTTTCACAGTGGGGTTCCTCAACTCATTTTCGTGGAATATCCCAAAATGTTGGAAGATAATATTTGGAAACCAAAAGCAGCGCTTTTTTTATATATTCCCAGGCCGGCATCTCACCAAGACATTAATATAAATAAATTGAATGTACTAAAATAATATAATACTTCTAACTCGAAGAATATATCTACAAACGGTTCTAACTTCTAAATAGCTTTTACTTTCATCTCACTTATATCACCCTATTCTGGAAATCAGCGCAGACAGCAATAAAATACAAACATGAATGTGCCCAAGTTCTATTTTGTGGAACGGCGCCATACTAAAGATATACGAACAAACACTTAGTAATTTCCAAAGAATATATTTTTTATTTATGATTAGTTTCGTCTGATGATGACTACCTGTTCAATACAAACGTCTTTATTGGGTGACATTGGGACAGAGAGCCCCATCTTCCATTTAACCCTTGTCAGAATTTTGTACAAATATGAATGTATATTATGAGATTTAAACTATAATATATGCAGACTTTAACAAGCTCTGTGGAAGTAGAAATAAAAGGAGAGACAGAATGGTTTTGTAAAGGAAATGAAGTGTGATTAGCGTTCGTTTGCACCTGTGATTCAAGAAGACTGTGCAGACAGTATAGAGTAAGAGAGAGGGAGGCACTATTGGTGTACTTGTCAACTTTTGCGTACATTTAGAGAGCCAGTATAATCGGAATCTGTCCCGTGGGGATAAATTCAAGTTACGCCACTACTTCAGTACAATTGTTATTGTTAATTAATGATTTTATATTGTATGCACACTTTCAGTTTTCAGGAAATTAGCTACAGCGTTATGACGTGACAATAATTTTGAAACAAGATCCTTTTAACCGGTCGAACTAATGTGTCGGTAGATAAAGCGTGAATTCTGTGGATAATTTCTCATTTGGCTTGAAACAAACCCAAAATTCTCATCTTCGTAATGTAATTCTCATCTCACGATACACTAATTTAGTTCCCAATTAATTTTTTTTGGCTGATTACGGAATTTTTGAAATTCCAAATTACGATTTTGAAAGAGTGTAGAGTTAGCTCACAGTTTAGTAGATTATGATTTCTATACGCAAATCTTACCTTTTTGGAGGACTCAGATTCAGAGTACGTAAGAGAAATTCATCTCATTTTCAAGAATGAACTTTTACATCATAGAAAGTTATGGGGTGTTCACATAACTAAAATTCCGCTATCTACTGCCGCATTGCGTATCACCGCCTGCAAGTTTTACCTCTTTCGTCAGTCTCAGTTAGTAGATAGTTACCTATCGTTGAAAATCATGAAACCCTTCGTTTTCGTGACAGTCTTTAATGGAAGTTATTTAAGTAGAAATGCATTCAAAAATCTAAATTTTAAACTAGTTCGCATGACAGATACTTTTCCGTAGGGCGACTCCGAACATTGATAGGAGAGGGACTGCAATAGAGAAATGAGGGTAAAAGGTGGAACGAATCCATTTCCCGAACAAAAAATACGTTCCTCAGAATGTCTAAATCTGGAGTAATTTCGAGTATTTTAAAGACTTTTTTAATTACTAAAAGCTATGGGTACTTCCTTTCCGAAATTTCAGAAGAGTGGCAGCGATCGGCGAAACTTGAATTTATTCGCTTTAAAAAAGGGTTAAATTGCCTTCGGTGAGTTTTAGAGGGAAAAGTTTTCGGACGGAACTTCATAATTTGGAAATTCTTGCGACGAATTGTATCCGCGAAGGCAGCGCCACGAATGAGCATTATAAAGTGGCCTCCTCACGAACTAAGGAATAAAACAAGATTTTCAAAATCGATATAAACGTCCTAATGTGCATTCTTACGTGAGTCGCGACTGACGTTCGAGAGATCGAGTAATCATATTGGCGTACCATTACGAATCCAATCTTACCCTCTAAGGCTTTTCTCATTATTTTTAAAAGCATAAAGATTGTGACTTAATTTGCTCTTTAACATGTTCGGAGATCATCGAATAGTTCTAGCTAAGGATAAAAAAGTTATTAAAACTATAACAATGAAGAATATTTTTATAAATAGAATTGGTAGAAGAATATCCTATTCTTCCACCAAAAATATCAAATTAAAAAAATCATTCAACTATAAACAGGATGGCCAAAAGAGTAGCTGTTACAGGAAATATAATTTGGAAATGAATTTAAATCCAACCAACGTTAACACTTGTTTCTAGGTTTTAAAGACGTAGAAAATAAAATAAGAATATCAGATTTGAGGAATGCAGGAAATCGCAGAGGAGATTAAGAAGTTGTCCATAAAAAAAAAGATCGAGGATTCTCGGAAAAACAGGAACTGGTTTATTTTCAGTGAAAACTTACAAACAGACTTTGGAGAAAAATGTTTACGGAAAAAAACGCGTTACAGAACTAAAACATCTTTCTTTGGACAAAAATCATCCCCCATATAAAACTCTTCTTCGATGTCCCAGCTCTTGTAGAAGAGAAATTGGTTTAACTAAAAGAACAAGATAAATTTATATGAGATGAGATTATCTTCCTTCCTATAGGTAAAGGACTTAAAGGATTATGTAATTATCAAAATAGCATTGAGAATATACGTGTATTTCGACTTTTCTCAAGAAAACCATAAAAAAAATGCCAATGTTACACGGATACTGAAAGAGATCCAAAAGGAGGAAAATAGTAGGAGAAAGTTTTCATGCCAAGATGAACATTATTCATAAAATACTTGAAGTAGAAGGATGTCCTTGAATAATTCAATGAGCAGATAGATTAAATCTGCTTCAATCGTGGAAGACTAATCCAACGAAGCTGATTCAGTAGCTAATTACGGGATGCAATATTATCTGTTGTACTTGTGGTTGTTACCCACAACGTGGGTTTTTTCTTTGTAAACCTTCGGTTGCAATACTTTTTTCCCACACCACACTTTTTTTTAGTTATAATTATATTTTGTATCACAAATACAAACGAGGTTAGGTGGAAGAGAGGCCCACATGTGCCTAACCTCGCCAATAAAGTCTATCTATCCATCTATATGATATGAGTTATCAATTTTCAGCAAAGAAAAGGACTTATAGAACAACTTAAATTCGTGTGACTCACGCGTAGCATTTCTTGCCGTGCTGAGTCCCTTCGGACACTTTCTTGTATGTACAAAAACGTGATTTAAACGGCAATGCTAACTCCTTTTGGCACATTTTGCTACTCCATTTTAGACGAAGAAAAGATACGAGGGAACAAATGAACACAAACAAGGGCTGCAAAATTCTCTCCATTCCGATAGTCTATTCTGAACAGCAAAAAATAGCCAAAAAGCTCTTTCCTTCGGAAGACCCATTCCAGTCGCTCTTTTCGAAGTATCTGGCACATGCTGTTAAGGAGCACTCCCCTTCGCCATCGAGGGCGAAATCACCTTCCCCTAAAGCCTCTCTGACCTTAGGCCTCTTTCTTCCCCATCCCTCCATTCAGCCTCTCTTCCACATCTTCAGAATTCCATTGGGCACTCATACCTTCTGCACCAGACAGCGTGAGAGGCAATTAATGCAGCGTCTATACAGGGTCACCTCGGCTGACGAAGATACTTCGCATTGGAATCGCATCCCCATATGTCACCAGTTCCGATAATACGCCTGAACTCCGCAAAAAACCAAACTATTTTAGTGGAAAGCTAAAACAAGTTGCACTAAATTAGTTCTGGTGTCTTCGAATGTTTTGTGTTCCCCTAAAAATGCGCACATCAAGACATTTTCTAGCTGAATCGGAATTCGTTGGCACAGGACAAAAATGGAGATAATATAATAATTATAATTTATCCTCGTTTCAAAGTTCACCCTCAATCTTAACTTCAAAACTCAAGGATCAAGTTGATTCTGTTGAGCGTCAACCTCGGAAAACATCCATGGTATTAAAGAAAAACTCTAATATATGTCACTCTGCCCGTTCAAGGCAAGTTGCTCGCGCCGGACCGATTCGTGAAAAAAGTTGTTTTAGTTGTTTAAACTACCGTGGAGTAACGCAACAACAATCAACGACTATCACCATGAAATGTTATGCGGAAAAGTCGACAATTTAGACAGCTGCTTAACATTGACTGAGGTCGGCCGCATATCCGAAAGCGGCACTGGTTGGCGTAGCTGTCCTTCCAGCTCACTGTCCTTCACACTCGAAGAGGGGAAAGAAAGAAAGCTCAACAACATTTTATTAAGTGAAGTAGGAAAGGGAAGTTGGCAGCTCGGGGTGCGAAGGAGGGCGGAAGGAAGACAAAAAGGAGTGCCCTCGAGAAAATGTGGCAGAAAACGGTCAGAAGATAATTGGAAGGGACTCAAGAAGCCAAGAGATCCCCTCTTTAAATACTTATCTCTAAATAAATGTAGCCGAGTTTTCTGAAATTACACGCTTGGGATGAAATTCCAATGAGGCGAATTTTGAATTGAAAACCCTGCGCTCATTAATAACTCATTCTAGAGAAACCAAAAGAATTTTCGACATTTCGCTGAATCAAGTAAATGATTTCACGCAACAATTCCTTCTTTTAAGATTAAATGCAATACGTTGACCAGTAAAGAATCCACATTTAGGGTTAAATGGAAGATGGGACTCTTTAGTCCCAATTTCGCCCAATAAAGACGTTTTATTATTATTATTTCATTTGAGGTACATACACGAGGATGAAGATCCTGAGGATTTCTCTATCTTGGACATAGAATTATGATATGAATACATGAATGTTGTATAAAAAAGAGGTATAAATAGAAAGTAGTGCTTGTCGTCACGCGATCCCGCTTTCCGGTTGTCCCGTAGGTACATACAACTTCACGTTTCCCGGGAAAGTCAAAGTTTATCCCGGGAAATCCCAGTTTTCCACTCTATATAGTAAATTTAACTCTCTTCCGAGAGTCTCTCACACAGCCGTAGCATCAGAAAGAGTATTTTCCTCAGTTGGCCTTTTCGTTACTAATATACGCTAATCTCTAACTGATCAAAGTGTCAACACAATATTTTTGAAGATTTATCATAAATCAACTTATGCAATATAGTGATAATCAACTTATCCAATTTTTTAATAGTATCAAATGGCTTGGTGATTTTGTGGGACAAGAGTAAAACTTTTAAATGTCTTCCCTTAAGGAATTAAAATAAATTCAAGAAATTTGAAATTAACATTATTAATAGAATCAATCAGAAATTAAAATTAATAGAAAAATAATAGGAGAAATTAAAAACTTTCACCCCGAGAAATTCCCGGGATCGACAATTTTTTCATCCCGGAATCTCTAAAAGTCCGGAAACTGACAAGCCCTGTTAGAAAGAGCTTAATGGGCTAGTTTGGTATGAACTTCCGAAGATGAGATGACTGAAGTTCAGAGCTTCACAACTAGCGTGTCTCGGCGTAGTTGAAAGCAGTACGTAATCCCACGACGTGTCCCGAAGTATCTACGAGCATCATACAATTTTTTTCTCAGGTTATATAAGCACGTTATTTTTCTTAATTTTCTATTACGTATCAATTTGCATTCCGACTGGAGGTAAAAAAGGTACAGTTCAGGGATCTGCGAAGTTAAAATGTAGATAGACATTTGCCGAAGAGAAATAAAAAGCTTCTCTTTCAAAAGAGAGAAAATAAGTATGGATAAGTCAGCTTTTAAAGATGAATGAAAGAATAGCAAGTGCAGAAGCGTATATGGGAAGTGAGTGATAAGTATGTATATAAATTCATATGAAATCGGACTACAGTTAAAATGAATAAATCGCGAGGCGGGCTCCTGGATAGCCAAATGGGCAACGCGTTCCACTTCGGTGAAAGAGGTCCCGGGTTCGATTCCCGGTGGGGGCCTACTTGCGAAATTACCACTGACACTCACAGAACTGGCGAAGCACTTATAACAATACTATTGCCACTACTATTAACAAAATTCCCGCATTGAGAAAATATTTTCTATTCTCGAGTGGATGTAAAGACTTCAGAATTAACTCTGATTCATGAGAAGTATTAAAAAGGAATCATACAGCTCATCTTTCGCCCACTGAGTACATCCCGAACCTGACTCTGTCCATCTTAAAAGTCGAAGAATATTAAAAATCATTCGAAATTTTAATGTTCACTATCTTATCGGGACCTTAAGCAATTACATGCAGTAGCTCCATATAATCACCCGGTGAAGATGATATGAAAATTACAGGATATAATTCTCGCCGGATTTTTACAGCTTCAAATAACTTATTCAGTAAATTTCATGAGGAACGAGGAAATGAAATCTTTCGGGATATCGTTGATAAAAAAAGGCCATCGCATAAATTTTTCCCTTGTGAATGAGAAACTTCCTAAGATAAAAACCTCGGGACCCTGACCTTTGCTTTTAGGGTTCCAAGAAATGCTTCATATCTCCTCTGCGAAAATAACTCCACGGACTTAAGTCAGGCGACGGCAATTCCTCCTAAAATATCTCTGAATTAAACGCAGAGCGTGAAAAATTCGAAGATGCAACGTTACCCCATTATTTATACCTAGAATACATTCGTTTGAAATTCATAATGTTATGAGAAGCGATACGACCATTTTATTCCGGGGGAAAAATATCAATTTTTTTGCTGTTCCTAAACAAAAAATTCCGTTCTCTGCAAGAGGGGTACGACGGCCAGTCGTGGGTGTATGATATAGGGTATGATACCTCATTTACTGAACTGAATTGATAATAAACCCCTTTCACAAAATCTTAAAATGAGCACAAAAAATACCGTGTTTGGCTGTTTCGGACATTTCTGTTTTCTATCTGTCTGCTCAAAATGAATATATACTGAATTTACTCTACTCTTACCTGAACAAAATGCAAATGCTTAAATTTGTACTACGTACCACGTTTCGTCGATCGCACTAATATAGAATTAGCCCCAGGTAAATATTCAGCCAATATTTGTTTCTTTTTTAAAAACAGCATAAATAGCCTACTAATAATGCCCAACCTAAATTTTTTATCCGAACATCCTAAACAACTACCAAGGAAGGAAGTATGTGTAGCATCCACCTCAAAGGGAAACGAAGTCTTTATCTCCGCTATGCTTTATTTCACAGAACAAACCCCCAGCATTTGGAGACTTTTAGAGTTTAATCGGTACATACATTGTGATACTTAAGACACTTTTGTCGTGTTTTTCCCTATCGACAGGAATTGGAAAGCGAAACTGCTGCGAAATTATAAGCAATTAATGCAACAAAATGATTGAGAGCAGAGATGGATTGACATGAGTTATGAGCCGTTACTGGAAATAACCCAGACTAGATTTGTACATTAACTCTGAAATGGGTTCCGCTAGAGAGAGAAAAAATTAAGCATCGCAAACAGCTGATGCAAAATAAACAAGTGAGGATCGAAAAGGCCATTCTGAGGCGCGAGAAAAGGCGAAGAAGGGTGCGGAGAAAGAAAACGGCGATGCGAAACGGAGATCCTTAATTAGGGACATTCTTCAGGGGGCAGCATATAAACGTCAGAGGATTTAGAGTCCTCAGTGGAAAGGCTCTCTCCTCTTTGATACATCGGAAACAGAGACGGATGGCGATGGATAAAGGATGGTGCTCCGTCAGGATTAAAAGCAAATTACCTTTCAAAATTTCTCTTTGTAAATTAGTAGTAATTCACATCGTACGTCTAATAGATCCTCCTTAAGACCTCATGCGATACTTTTCCCCATCTTCCTATCTGTGTCCCTCGTCGTTTTCAATTTATTCGATAAATATCCTTCGAAACACCTGGAGGGTGGGGGACCTTTTTCCATTGAGAGGCTTCTTGTGATGCCATTATGCTATTTTTGAAACGACCAGACCGCAATTCAGTTACGTGCTGCTATATTTCAAGAGTCCATCTCGTGAATTTTGCATAAGAAGACGAATTTAATCAAGCAACAAATTAACCGTGATTAAATTGGTTTTCTCTGGAAGTTGTAAACGAGTGAAAAGAAATAAAATAATTAAAGAGAAATTGATTGCTGATTAGAGAAATCAGTAAATACCCGATATGAAATCCAGAAAAGGCTGCAAATTCTCCATTTGTTGGTTAATTCCTTGATGTTCCAAATAGCCGATGTGAAGCGAAATATTATCTCATGGGCTGTTTCTTTAAAATAAAACGATTCGTCACGATAAAGTCGTAGATTAGGCTTATGGCTCCATCGCTAGGAAACACAGATTTCATTAAAGGACGTACATACGTTGAGATGTTTTAGACGGGCAAGATAAAAATGTATCTGACATGATACTATCAGGAAAATTTCTTTCGACCTACTAACTCAATACGAACACTATGAAGAAAGGATACAGACACAGAAATAAATATCTTCTGAATGTTGTCACCATTTGCACAAAATAATCGGAAAGAGCAAAAAACAGAGAATAGAGAGAGTTTAACAAATAGGAGAGTTGGTTGCGGGTTGGAAAACGATGACGGAACTTCAAAAACCGCCAGTGAAAGAAATATCAATCACATTTCAGAAAAAAAGGATAAAAAGCGTAATATGATATGAATCAATCAAAACAGAACTACAAATAAACCAATACTTTTCTGAGCATTAACTACAATTTCGTCAATTTGTTTTTACGTCCTCTCTCCAAAGCGCGACATTTAAGCAATACTTTTGTTCTAATTTTGCAACGAACGCCGAGAAGAGCTGGAGGTTCAATGGAAAGCTTTCATTCGAAATCCAATCGAGATCATTTAAAGCGATGGAAGGGATGAAGGATCCAATTCAGTCCGCCTTGGCCGGAGAAGAGGAAACGAGAATATTGAAGTAAAAGCCTGGAAAAACTGGATTTGCACCACTGACGTTGAGCAAAACACTAAGCAGTTCATTAGCCTCGACCAGAAGTCTCGGAAGAGAAGCAGCACACGATGTAGTAGCGTTATTTTTCTTAAAGAAGTGTTACCAATTCAAAGTAGAACGAAATCTATGGCACCGGATTGCTGCATTTTCATCTTGTTTAAAGCGACGCGTGATGCTTTGTTGAGTTGTTGACAGTGCAATTAAAACGAGCTATAAAGGGTGACTATGGATCCGCGAAGTTCTACCTTTAAATATAGGCTTTCTCGTCGTAGAAAAAATATTTCTGTAATGTTTTGTGGACTAATTTTACGTACATGTAAATGAAGTGGACAATAAATCACATAGGAGACTCCGACGAATGTATGTACCGCTCCGCTCCCGAATATTAATGGTGCATTGAAGTCTCATGTGCTGGTTTATTTATATCCCATTCCCTCACAAACATTCATTTACTGGACCATTACAGTGGAGGGCTTCGAGCAATAACAAATGACGAACACACAACCCTATCCGGAAAAATCCGACTAATCAGGATTCGAACCCAGAACCTTGGTGTACTAGCATACTAACCACTCCGCCACCGCGGCAGGTAAAAATACTTGAATTGAACAGTACCATAAGCCTAAAAGAACGGAGGTGACGACTCAAATCAACAAACATGTTCGTTTACTTGAGCGAACAAGTTTTTTGATTTGAATCATCACCTCGTAGTTTTCACCCACTGAACCGAGAATATATTCGAATAGATAGAGCAAATATCGACTAAGTTCCTAAGTTCATAATTTAGAGTAGAACGAGCATCACTTAAGAATGGAAATAATCGTTAGCAAATCGGGACAGCTTTAAACGTGTGCGCTCCACCGCGTGACTTATTAACAGCTTCCGCGAAGCATGGTGATGTAGCGTGTCTCGTTTGGGTGAGATGTTAAGAAGAGAACATCGAGCCGAGAAAGGTGGAGAAGCTAGAAAACAAAAACAAAAGACGGAAGAAATGACTTCCTGGAGAGTGCTAATGAAAGAATGGGTCCTACGGCGCGTATCTCTTTTATATGGAGAAGGAAAAGCAGATGGAGGGAAAATAACAGCTTCTTTCTTCCTTCTGCACTCTTTTCATCGCCTTAACTTCCAGACGTGCACTATTCCGTGAAGCAAAGGCTGCCACTCTCACGGCTCGGAATTCGACTGTTTGCAGAACTTGAATGGTGCACAGCGAAATATGTTTGCGACACTTGAGATATTTCTCAATGATTTTCATGTAGAAAGATAATGTCTTCTTTGTTATAAAAACCCCGATAAAGCACGTGGTGGAGACACCACTACTGTGGTATCTAAGACACGCAAGGGGTACAGTCCAAGTAAATAAGAATACCAATTTGGGAAAACACCCGCAAAATGTGGTGAAAACTGAAATTTTTTAAACCCATTGATAATACGTTTTATACAGACACAGTAAATTCGAAAGATAAACCCTTTCATGGTTCATGCGTCAGTCAATTCATTTTTATAAATTAAGAGCCAAACAAACCACAATATAACGCCATTGACTATAATAAATTTGTTGTATTGAATTCAGCAGTAGGTTACGTGTGTGGAAGTACGCATATTGGTGTGTTTAAGTGTAATTTGAAGAAGAAATTATTATTTCGCTGGGCTCAATGTGCCACTTATGATCATGCACTACTTTTGGCGGTTGTGCTATCGGTTGGCCATCCCTATTTAATAAGAACGTGTTGAAAAATCAAATCGAAAATCAGTCTCAGTTTTTAAGTTTGAAATGTTCTCACGATAATGTGAAGTCATCAGCTGGGCTGATCGGATTCTCAACCTGTCATCAGAAACCAAAAGCTTTGAGTAGGAAATTAGGCACATCATGCAAGAATCATAACCCAAATTGTCCTCATAAATACGATACTAAACTGCCCCTGTGAATAACAGCAATCATAGTGCTCAATTCGAAGTGACGAGAATGAATTCCATTATTCACCGTCACTCATACCTCACTTATGTCACCGCCATGAACAAGACTAGCAATAATGGATAAGTGAAGGGTTGAAATACCCATTTTGTCCATCCTGGACCAGAAGAAAGCAAATAATACGGCACTCATTAACAATGCAGACATCACGATATGCTTACAGGGTCATTTATGATAAACGAGTAAATATAAATGACATATTCCAAATAAGAAATGAAATGACTAATCCACTGTGCTGCCTCTTTCGCATCATGGCAACGGGATGTGAGCGCACTTCACTCAGGACGGAGACAAGTGGATGGACCAATGAAAAAATAATTTCTCAGACGGTAACCGCGTACGTTGCCACCGGACAAATGAAGCTAATTCAATCTCGGGTCCGAGAAGAATAAATAAGGGGATTGCATCCGCTGCTGAAAGGAGTGGATGGGGTTCGCCGCTGCAGAAAAACTTGCGAGTCGAGTAAAGCGTTTCCCCGTAGTTTTCCTTCAATTGGAGTCCATAAAATTGATGATCAAGGGAAGAGAATGCTGAAGTCGATGAAAAATGTGAAGTTCGTTGGCGATGAAAAGAGCGAGTAATCACTTCGGTTAACTCCCATTCTTCTTCCTTCAAAAGAGGTCTATTGATTTTATATTAACGAGCAAAGGATAAACACTCGATGTAGATTCAGGTTTATGGTGTAGTATTTTAGATGCTTTAATGGATTCCATGGCAAGCCTTGCTGGATAAACAATTAAAAAAGAGTTTAGCGTATCTTCCAAATATAGTTTAAAGGGGCGTTATAGCCATAATGCCCATTATATGTTGGCTCTTATTTCTTGATGGGAACTAATGCTTTTCTTACCGAGTAATTACAGTAAAATAGTTGTTATGGTTTCGCAACTCACTTCTATTTACCCTACTCCACATAATCTCATGTTAAAATTCTAAAGTAAAACTTGGCACTTCGACATATATTACAACACATGTATCAATCTTTATCGAGAATAAATTAGGCTGACTATATAACACCATGAACTTCTGTAAATTACAGTTATGTTAAATTTTGAGTCACTAACGAGTACATTTAGTTTAAAAGACATGAAGATAGAAAACAAAAACAGAACATAGGGGAACACGTGGTGAAAATACACTTTTTGTACGGAATATATATAAAGGTGTAAAAAGAGAAAGCAGGAAAGTAGACCTATCTTAAATAAAATAAAAATCCGCAGGTTGAGTCGGCATGGATATTTAAGAAGCAAGATCATTCCCATTTGTTTACTTTGTTACATTTTGAACGCCATCAAGGTGTTCATGCTTGTATGTTTTAGGCGTAGCTCTGAGTTTCACATGTATTTATTTGGGACTGTGGTAACATAATCGCGCATGTGAAGTAGAACCGGTTTTAACGGCAAGCAACGGAGAAATTCTTTTGGAAAGAGAAAGAGTTGGATTCCGTGACAAAAGAACGAACATTCAATCACGTAGGACTTGGTAAAAACTTCGATAATTTGCTCCGATCAAATACAATTCCGGGATTTTTTATCTCACAAATTGGTCGGCTCTTTCCACAGGCCAAATTGATGATTTTTTTATTTATTGTAAGAAAAACGTTAACAATGCAGAAACAGCTGTAGAAATATTTTCCACGAGACTCCCCGTGACTTCGTGGAAAGCCGTAACTAATTCAATATAAATGTGAAAATAACAAAATTTGAGGATTTATTTTGTAAACATGTTTTTATTAAGCTTCATGATAGTCAAAAGAGTAGCTTGCTGACCTTTGAAAGCTGTCCTAGGTTCGATTCTAGAAGGCGGGATGATGTTGGCCCAGCATCGTGAAAAAATTGGAATACCTGCATGGATAGGTGGAGGGTCTAGTTCGGTGTAGATACGTCATTGCATGTTGGCGGTGGAATGGATACACTAACCACATAAAATAAAAAATTTGTGAAATAATAACAATGTACTACTGTCAGGAATCATTCCAACGAACAGAAATGAATAGGTGATAATAATTAAAATTCCTGTGACCAAAGCAAACGCAAATCTTTTCACGGATCACTTAACTGACGCATATGGAAGGTAGAGGGCTATACATCTATATTCTATCTACGAGTCTCTGCTGACGAATAATCAAAAAGAATCTCCACACGCACACAACTCGTTTAAATTCTTAGGAAAACGCTCTCGAACGTTCTTCTCAGAGCTGATTTCGAAGGATAGCAACATCCATTCCGTCGGAAATGTGATTACTCCCCGAAAAGTTTCGCTGTTATTCCGATGATAATGCTCCGAATGAAAGAATGTTCAGCAATTGTGCTCGATGTTCGTGACATACCAATTTCCTCGTCTCCCTTCGAAAGTGGGGAAGAAAACGTGTTAGATTACGAAAATAAATAAGGTGTTTCCCTATAAAACGAAGCAGATCCACAGTTCCCAGCGTAACGTCAATCTAGAAATCTGTCTAATTTCCCATTTCGCCATGTTCTGAATTTCAACGAGGTAAATGGAAAAACATACAATTAAACGCTACCTTTTCGAGGGTTGACAATGCGCATGGATTTAAGAGATTTAGATTCCAATGGTTTTATAAAAACGTATAAGACGTGATCTAATTCACCATACGGAAATGAGTTATGAAACCGAAAAACCTTTATATAGCTAGGAAAACGGTAAATAAAAATATAGATTGGTAAAGGCTTAGCTAAAATCAATGATCTACAAAGAGTATTCTATTTCATCTAGTAAATTGTTGAAATAGTTAACAACCTTGCTCTTAGTTTTCGTGTATAACTTAAAGATAGAGTAGATGTAAGAAAAATAAAAACGTTTAGTAAAAGTCAAATAACATCACTTCAGTTATTACAATTGCTTCTTTCTATCGGAAAACTGTGCGCTATTATTTTGGCAACGAAAATATAAGAGAGAAAGTTGGTTAAAATGACCTTAGAAGTGGATTTTCCTATCCTTAACTTAATAAGCAATTGTTCAAAGCTACAGAACAAGATAGATACCTGGACAAATTACCTAAAATTTCCTCTCCACAGATATAAAGAATATGAAAGAGTTAAACGCAACATTGGCGAAGATGCGATACCGCCTTTTTTCTCTTTCATTTCTTCATGCGATACCGCAATTCGCTTCAATTATTCAAATGCCAGAATGGATAAAAACGAATCTAGGGAATATTGGTGAGGCGATCCATACACGGCGACGAAAATACGCCATTTAATGGAAGAATATACACACGGACAACTATTTCGCTGACATTTATGCGAAATTCTTCCGAGCCATTGCACTATATTGTGCAAAAGATCACTTCCATACTCACTGGAGCCTCACTTCCAGGCACCCGGACTTCTAATAACATTGCGGCAAAACTCACCTGAAAAGGAAACAGAGAGAGAAATAAGTACAAGTAAATCGTATGAATACAAGTAATGAATACAACTAATCGTATAAATTGGGTTAGGCTAAGTGCGGATGTGATACAACAAAATGTGCCAAAAATATCTGTAACAGAGAGAATACGCACATACGGCGACGTACAAAATTTGTAAGAGTCATTCCGAGATATTCAACTGATTTGACTACATTTCAATTCATTCCATATATATCCCTCTCGGATTTTTTCAACTAAACATGAAGAATTTTTAGGGAGCATCATATTGGTGAACATAATTTTTGTATTATCCACGGCTTAACAATTAGTAGAAAGGAAGGTAATAATTCTATGAAAGGTAATTGAAGTAAGAGCTAAGAGTAGAAGGGATTAACCTACGACTTGAAAGGTAATGGACTATCATAAAAGATAAGCTGTATAAATACGATGCAGCTGCATAGGATGTAAGCTTCGTTTAGAAAACTATCGGTAACCCGGCAAACGTTCCGAAGATGCTTCTTAACGTAGAATGGAAAACAACTTCATTGTGTCGGCCTTTTCTTGGTAGCATACCATTACAAAAACGAGCGAGTTGACTATTAGATTTATTTATAAAAACGACAAAAAATAGTAAAAAACACGACCCGGGTTTCGATGCGTCATTACCTGATGATGATGCATCGAAACTCGGGTCGTGTTTTTACTATTTTCTGTGGTTTGTATAGATAAATCTATTAGCCAACTCGCTCGTTGTTAAGAGGGAAATCGCTCGAAAAAGATCGAAAATTCAGATATCGTAGGATATTGGGGAAAGTAGCGGATATCAAGTGTCTGTCCAGCAACATAGACCGAACAGATATTGCTATAAACATTGGGGAACTAGATCCTAGAGCTGGCCACTTCATTTTTCCCGAACAATACGCGACGGCAACTGACTAGAGAAATAAACGGTGCATTACCAACCTCACACAAAGGCGGCCAGCGGGGTATAGATTTAGAAAGAGGCAGTTTAAATTAATTAATAATTCCACCAATTCCCCATCTCACTGAACCGCTAACAATTTCTTCTTCTCTGTGATAAACAAGTATTTTCAAAAAATATTTCCACTTGTATCTTCTTCGGATAGTGAATAATGAGGATAGAATGAAATATTTATATAATTGGAGTTTTATAAAGAAGTTCTTTCAGCTAGGCGCCGCAAGGAAAGGCGATGAAAGTGCCATTGAACCAATCAAGGAAGAAGATAAAATGCATTTAGTCGAAAAAGAAGGAATCTCAGAGAGAACATTCGAGAAAATGAGCTCTTTCTCTGGAAAAATGTATCCTTCGAAATGCAGACTCTCGAAGCGCTGCCAAGGACTCCGAATATAAGAAACTCCTTTATTCGGACAACAGAAACTACTTTCTCGAACATGCTACTCTGATTCGGAGGGAAAATGAGCGAAGTTCGAAATTTGGAAATGAATACCGGGAAATTGCCAAAGATATCAGTCTCTTCAATATTTGTCTACACAGTTCCAAATAAACATTCGTTCACAAAATGTATTCTAGAGAATTAAAGGTGGCATATATTGGAGTAATTTAAAAGACTGCGTTGGAGGTGATGAAAAATATTGTTTCTTTCCTTTTCCGTATCTCGTGCTTCGTTAACTCGAATCTGGACACTTTCGAACATTTCGATTTCTGTCTTAGATTGACAATTCAAGCAGAATATATTGACTATGACATTAATTTACTGGTTTGACAAAAGCTGAAAGTAAATAAAACAAAATATGTAAGATTGTTATTTTGGTGATCCTTTAAATATGAACCGATAGCTTCCTACATTTCGCAGAGGTATTTCCAAACAGAATAAAACATCAATCTCTTTATGATAAAACATTAAATTTTAATAAAGCTTGAAGGAGCAGAAGTGTAGATGAAACCTTTTACATTCTCATCATCATCATGTATCGTTGTATGTATCGTTCATTTCCTGAATGTGTTAGCTTTAGTGAGTGAGTTAGTGAGTCATCTGTAAAAGTGACTACAGTGTAGGCCTAACTACCTAATGATTTCACCATCCTTAAATACTAGCCTAAACGTTCAAATCTAAGTCCTTGTCTTCCGCGCACTCTTCTTTACTATTAATATTAATTATAATTACTAATATATATATTTGTAATATTCATCCTATCTTATGATCTAATATTTTTGGCATTTCCTTTAATTAATACATTTCTTACTTCGCGACCTAACTTCTTACTTTACGTATATGACAAATAACTTATTTTAGTCTGAGCTAATGCATTTCAATTTTCTACTCCAGACTTACCAAAGCTTTTCATTGGACATAAAGCAATACATTCAATAACAGGTAAACAGGCTTCTTAGCTGCTAAAGTAGTCGTTGATATAAAGCTATATAAAACAATGTATAACAATATAAAACAAGAAGCAAGAAAACATAAGGTATCAATAACAGAAAAATCCTCACAGAAAAGAAAAACCATGGAGTTTCTACCGTGTATCACCTTCGTCCAGAAAACTAAATCACACGAATAGCTTTATAGAAATTAGTGTTTTATAAAAATCTGCTTGCAAATACGAGCCATGTTTAATAATTTTTTGAATGAAAAACTTCAACGAATTATTAATAAAATCAAAAGAGAAGACGTTAAATGCGTAAATTGTACAAGCAAAAGTGTATGAAAGCTAATACAGGCGTAAAATTCCCACTTTTTGGTAGTTGGATTACCTCTTAAGTAGATACGATAAAGAGGTCAGTACGGCCATAAAGGGAATACTGACCACTAAAATTACTATTGCAGGTTTGAAGAAGAGACGCGAGGAAACTTTCATAAGAAGAGTTTGACTGTACGAATCCTAAAGAGGTTACTATTCGAGCTTTCCAAGGTCCAGGGTTCGAGTCCCAACGAACCGGAATTTTCCTGTCAGGGAATGAATGTCAGCGTGTGTTCGTTCTCCGTTTGGTAACGGTCCTATAACTAGATTTTTGCGTCGTATTTAAGGAATCTATAAGTTAATCTTGACACTCGCAGATAGTCGAAAAGCAAATCCAGGCTTTCGGAATGTGATGCTGGAACCGAGTGCAAAACTAACAAAACAAAACAGCTGGCAAAGTAGCAATGGAGAAGTATTAGAAGTAGTGAAATAACAATAGCAGGGACCAGTTTGATGAGAGTGATAGAAAAATCTAATAGGACACCAACACAGATACTCGGACTAGTGCACGAAGCAGCTAAGTGATAGGAGGGCAACGGAAAAAAGAGAAAGACCTGAAATACATTTTACGACAGCAGAGCTCATTCATGTTTTCGAAACATTTCCCGGGATTCTTATAGAATTTCCGCAGGAAACAGTTTTGGAAACACTACCCAAATGTTTGTACACCCATTGAGATAAATTGGAGTAATCATCGAACACCCTCCGTCGTCGTCGCTCATCTCTCACTGATTTACAAATGTGCATGCATGTACTAAAAACTTACTAAGTAAGATCTGAGAGAGTGGGAGGGGTTCACTGCGTTGTTTTGGTGGTTCATCGGAGAAGAATATGGAGAAAAAAAATTTAATACAGCATTTGAGATCTACAATGACTCGAGACACAAGCAGTCAGAGAGATAAAAGGGAATGAGTAAAAAAAGATATAACGATGCGTCTGAAACAAAATTTTTGAATGAAGGTAAGTGCGGAGAAATAATACGAACAGAGAAGGTTGACAGCAAACAATATTCGATTAAGAACGAAGATATTAAAAAGAACGAAGAGAACAAAGAAGAAAAACCTCACTTTATTTCCACATCATTGAAACATCTATTCGTAATTCTAATTAAAGTCCAGAGTGTGCATCTTAATCGAATAAAGTCCTTCGTACTAGCATCTAGAGCTATCAGCAAGAAGTACTAAACCTCTTAATTTCTCAATTCCCTTTCGTTCTATTGAATGTAGAGCTGAGCCCATTGGGCAAAGGTCCAGAACAGTAGTGCCAGAGGAGAGAGAAATTCAGAGGTTTGAATTTTCATTTGGGGAGTGATATGTGAAAGAGAGAGCGAAGGCGAGTTTGCTCACAACGTCATGCAGAATAGCCCACATAAATAAGGACAGCGCAAACACGGGACGGGATAAGCAGAAAGAGAATATACATCCCCCTTTTTCTTTCCCCACATCTTCCGTGAATGGCAGCACACGGAAGAACTCTCGAGGGGTGAGGAGATGGGGAGAGATAAATTAGCCCGGTAAAGTAACGAAACCATACGAGAGAGGAGAAAGGAAAATAATTTGAAGGGTGAAACAGATACGGAGAAGTCAAAGGAAGAAACGAGTTTGGGGCGATGGGGGAGAGATGACGGAATTCTTGTTCATTCCAAAACACTTGTCCAAATCGTAAATATGCGATATTTGTTTACTGTGAAAGAAAAGAAAATCTGAAAAAAATCTAACATGGCAAATAAACCTGGATTCAGTAACAAAATTATGAAACGGAATGGACGATCAAGAAAAATGAGCTAGAAAGTTCTGCAACACTTAAGATGTTACGAAGCATTTTTACAATGTATTCTAATTTATGAAATTTCTTAAAAACCTCTGAAAACATTCAGTACTAAGACAAATAGAGATGATAATGATTTTGTGAACAGGATGCGTCCTTTTTTATCACGATCTTTCTTGGGATTTAATTAACTGCGTCAGTAGTGCGCATGATTTATGTTTTGAAATGTACATAAACCGACCGAAAAATTCGGATGCAAACATTAAATTACCAATCAGCACGAACGCGTGCGGGTTAAAGCAAAAAATGCGAATTAATGAAAAGAACCTTTCAAAAAAATCGAATGAACAATTTCAATTTCATCGCTCATATTTATTTTCACATGTGAATTAATCGCCCAAATAATTTAATATTTTGTCGCGTTGCACTGTAATTAATTCCTCCTGGAACAGCTGATTTTACATTACTCCTTAATTACCAAAACGTACGAAATTGGGAAGTAAAAGGCGATAAATATCGGTATGTTAACAAGTAGTCTAAGGTTTTATAGTTAAAATAAGTAAATTTATTCCTCATCATTGGTGGACAATCGTTGTTGGATTAAACTTTGCGCGGTATATTTCAGAAATTTTATTTACTAATATTAGTTAAAATCATATTTACTGTTTACTTGATTATTTACCGAATAAATTACGAACTTATTTAGGTTGTGCCCAAATATAAGGTGGACCGAGGCCACATCGACACTTTTGAGTTTACAAGAATTTCAAAATATTATTTTTTTAAATAATCGTTAAACTTTTTTTACGATATTTGCAGAGGACAACACAAATATGAATATTTTAAAAATTAATTTTACCCTAACATAAATAATTAGGCTATAGGTTCACGTAATATGTTTATTGCGATGGTCAAATTAAAATATTATTCGTTCACATTTTTTACTCGAGCGGTATTACAAAACCGTTATTTATAGTAGTTAAACTAAGAATGGAGATCTATCTATGCATGAAGAAAATGAACTTGCCATGGAAAGTTAATAAAATCAATGAGAATTTAGTTTTATGAGGATACATCTCAAAATTAACATATAAATGCATAATTAGCATTAAAAAATTTACGTTTCCAACCACAGTGATTGCAAGTATACTGAGTGGAACCATTTAAGCTCCTAAGATGTCCAGGTACATCGTTCTCCTGTTCGAAATAAGGGATAAAATTAAAGTGTAAAAATGTATAGCTATATCCTTAGCAAGATTTACGATAGTAACCGAACCCATCCGATCCGGGTTCACCTGATATCCTAATATGAAATGGTGGGATTTCTGTATAGTATAGTTTCTTGTACCAGATTATGATATCTGCAAAATAAAATTAAAAAGGGTGAGGAATTAAGCTTCCAAGAAGCTACGAAAGACTCGGAGTAGCTACGAAAGGAAGGATTGGATGTAACCGTACAATAAAAAGAGGTGATGCGGTCCTTTCGCAGTCTATACCTTGTTTCCTCTGGATAATTAGGTTCTGAGAAATAGAGGCGGGAGCATGTTAGGGAGGAGAAACACAAGAGGAAATGGATAACGAGGAAAAAGACGAACAGTGATGAGACTATGTGAAACGAGACGTTAATTGATGACGGATCTCGAGGAATGTCTGCAACAATTTTTTCCTCCTTTTCCCGAACATTCTTTTTCAGCTCTTACCCTATTAGCGTCCCCATATTTTCGAAAACTATTTTCCGTACCGTTTCGTTTTAATTACCGTCGCAACTACTCGGTTATTACACAAGAACGAGTCGCACGCTTTGACGAAAAAAAAAGAGTTCGGGACCTTTGAAATTAATCTCATTCTAAGAGTAACAAACGCGTAATTATCTCGGCCCGTCTTACAGCTCTGAAACATCCCTCGTCTCCAAGCGTTTAGCCTCTTATGTTATAAGGAGCTACTCACTCCTTTCATTAACGGACCTGAACACTCACGAGGAAATAACACGGGAGGGTCGGAAGAGTAACTCTCACAATACCTCATGTTCGCAATTTCTCTAAGAGATAAAATAATACATCAAAATAGATTAAGAAGAAGAGTCGATACAACAAACAAAATGATGAAGCTAACATCTTTCTAGTATCAATGAAAAAGTTAATTTCGACAAATAGGATGAAATTATAAAAAAACTTCACAAACACCATTTACATGATTCGTATATTTTGCGTACAATTTAAATTAATTGAAACTGTGAGGTTACATGTAATGGAAATAATCTATAAAGAGGATTAGAAGAGCTGGTGCATCTTGTTTCATTTCGATATTCAGAAACTTTATGCTAAGAAGTTTGGCCAAAATCACTTAATTTCTGAAACTGTTCAATCCGTGGCTTCAGTAGTAAAGAGAATAGATTGCCTTCTTTGGCTGGATCAATTACAATTTAGATAGGAATTCGAAACTAGCGCGAGAGCGACACGACACATCGGAATTCATTATCGCAGTGGATGAAAAAAAAGAAGAATCAGGATCAGGTCGTACAATTAACTTCCTTTACTTGCGAGGCAAACGGTCAACTAGTATTTTGAAAATTATTTTTTAGTTAAAATATGGAAAACAAAGAAAATAATCTAAAAAACTATGCATGTGAAGCTATCTGATCATTCCTACAGATTCTTACATTTACATGAGGAAGAATATCTGTAAAAAACGACATGAATGAGACTCGAACCTAGATCTCCCACATTCAGGGTAGTTTATCTAACCATTAAACTACAACTCCGCGTCTCTTCCACTCTGTTAACGGGATGGGAGTTCGAAACCCAGCCATGTCACTATATTTCACTTCTGTTTAACATTGGGTTTTATGGCTCACTCCTCATCGCACTGTGTCAAGCACCTTTCTCTCATTCTATCACACACACAAAGGTTTAATTATTTTAAGAGCACACGAACTTTAAGGACACCGTTTAATGAGCGGAGAATATAGCTGAACTGACAATTTGGACAACTCAGTTGATATTAATATGAGAAAGGCTCGGAAAGAGTTAATCCAAAACTTCAAAAAGGTATCGCAAACAAACTTTTATTTACGCAAGCGAAATGTGGGAAGGGGGTAACGATAATCGAGGCGAGGCAAAATTAAAGACTAAAACAGAAAAGTACTTCTCATTGAATTCCATCTCTCTTCTTCAGAGACATGTAATTTCTTCTTATTAAATTAAAACAACTAAATAACAGCATCAAAGCGAAAATGAAAGAATTGAATGAGTCACTCACTACAGATGCATACATCCAAAGCAGTTAAACAAATAAAGGAGTAATCAATGAATGGGTAAGGATACCCAGACAAAAAAGATTAGTTTATGACACAAAAGAGAAACTCCTAATCGTGAAAGAAGTAGGCCGATGAAGCATTATAAGACGTTGTCTTTAATCACGCTAGACAACCTTTGGTCGTAAAGCGACCTCGACTACGGGTATTAATCGTTAAATGAACTACCTTTTTTGAGCAGCTCCCTGATCCTTACAGATTCTGAAATGAGTTGGGCTGGGTTAAGGACGAAAATTAGTTGAGGAGAAAAATGCGAGGGGAAGAGGCGGAGTGAACGTGCCAACCTCCGGGGAAGAAAGAAGCGGGCGATGTATCTTGTCAACCGTCTTTTCCGTTAAGGAAAGAGGAGCATGTCGGCCGTATGGAGCATGTAAAAATCTCGGCGAGGCCTTGTACAAAAATGCTAATGCATTTTTAGCTCGGGAAATCTTTACATCGTACAAGTAATTATACGAAGGAGACCTTAGCAGCGCAATGTTGGGGATTAAAGGATCCGACTCATCTATTTTACGTAGAATGGTAATGGTAGGGCACGGCGGAGAAGTTGCATGAACCTCTTTGTTAGGGAAAATGTCCCTGATATTGCGGATTTTTTTCAGATGAATTTCACTCCGATGGGGAAGGCAGCTGTTACTCCATATTGCATTTTTCACAACGTTAATCAACTACATTTTTCACAATCTATGTCAATATTCAATTATTTCCTCAGGTTATGATTGAATTAACAGACAGCTTTTAAAAAGACGGCACTATATCTATACTGAGCAGAAAGCTACAAATTTTATCATCAGCAGGATTACATCAATTTCAAATGAATGAAAAAATGTTCACAGAGATTCAAGTCCATTAATGAATTAGTGATAACTTTTGAGAATTGCAATACGATAACCAAAATTCGACGAAATACGCGATATCGTGATTCCCGTGCTCATCGAGTGCTATTTTTCATCCAAGACGTCAAAGGAAATCCGCGAGATTTTAGTGAAAACGAATATATATTACTGGTCTCTTTTTCCAGATAATGTTAGGTATGCCAATCAAGTAGCCAATTAGGGAGTTCGGAGTTTTCACACCCACTGCCATACGCCATAAGGCGGCTCGCGGGGTACTAATGTAAATGTGAATCTAAATTTCCTTGATAACTAAGTCTTATCATTTAATAATCTATGATATGCACTGATTGACATTTAATTGTACTAGGAATATCAGTCCACCATCACCGATACTACCTCTTTGCATGCCCATTTTTCTGTTAATTAGGTACTTAAGAGGTACTAATGTTGAGGTCATTACAAAAATATTATTTTCCATTTCTTAATAGTTTAAAGAACACCTGACTTCTATGTGAAATATGTGGTGGAATATATGAAATCTCATCAGAGGTAAGTGAAGCAATTACGGGATTCCCCGCAGCTGGTAACAGCCGGTGAATAATGAATGGACCCATGATCCCTTTCTACCAAACAACGTCACTTCATCTCACACATGAAGCGCGAAATTTGACAATGCGTTTCCAGTCCCCGTATCTCCGTAAGAATTGGGCCTAAATTTGACATTCTGACGTATATTTTCGGCATAATATTACTTGAGGTGCTTAAATATTTTCCTCCTTCTAAATTGGCAAGGAACCCCAGTGAATATAGCACTCGACGATAACAAGAATGAAACAATAATTCAGGAAAGAAAGTACAAGTTGTTCAGAATTATCAGCTCATTCAGATAATATTTTTTTTATTTGAGGCAAACACCAACTTTAAAAGAATTAAATCGTATATCAAATTTAGAAGATGATAGTATTCAAAATACAGAATAATACTATTGAATATATGCATAGCAAAGTTAGGAAAGACACAAAAATGAGCGTTTCTCCGAATATTATCGATTATCTGCGAAAATTTGACACGCTACAACTTCCTTTTCTACCACAATTATATAATGGATTGGATAGAAGGATTTAATGTGGATTAATAATATGGATTTATTATTATTATAAAGGTGAATTTAGATATATCGTTCAATAACTTCAAGAAAAACCAATTACTTTGACATATAGGCCGGTCAGATACCTCTGGCTAGAAGAAATGTATATATTCTAGGACCAACTGATTCGAAGCTTCGTAGTTTACGTGAACGATACGTGATGGTAACAGATTAGGAAAATAGATTGAACGATAGATGCACCCCCTACCACTCGACGAAAGCTACTAATGATCTAATTTGTATACATGGTTGAAGATTGAAAACTAATTTGTCGGTATCTCACTGCGCAGCTTTTCTTAGATAATTCATTCTAATAGTTGAACATCTCATCATATTTTGAAACTCGAGCTCTCTAGTGAAAGTCTCATTTTGCTCATTTAAGATTAGCTGCCATCTCAGCGTTCACCTTGCTTCAAGCGATCCGATTATCAACATTAAGCACGCTGTTAGCACTTGATCAAATATTAACAAACGCGAATCGTTTTCCGCCTTCCCTTTGCTGAAATGCCTCAAAGCAAAAGCGTAAGTACTCAAAGACAGCGAAAAAAAAGTGTTCTTTAATGACGTCTTAAAGTATTAAAATTCAATCTCATGAATAAGTCAGAGAGCAACAATTGTCATTGCTTCATGACATAAATCCGAAGAATTGTTCCTCTATACACAGACACATCATCATGTAATAATATTCGCAGAATTGGCGGAGATGATTCAGAATTAAAATGGTAACGCATAACTATGACGGATATACTGCATACATTTAAACTCAAAATGCGATATGATTTATGTCAAATGAATGTCTTTTAACTAAATTTAAGCAAACCAAATGTCACAAATTAGGGTAATTTTATACCCATATAATAATTTCTTTATATTTTAATTCCTTGGAAACATAGTAGTCGATCCACACGGATAATCATGAACACATTATTACATAAGTATTGTTAACGATAACATTATAAACAATTACGAAATACAAATCGTTCACGTCAAATGGTGTAAAAATATCTTAAGCCGGTCGTGGTGGCGGAGTGGTTAGCGTGTTAGCGCGTTATCGCTCCGACCCCACGAGTTCCGATCCCGGGTTCGAATCCCGGCTAATCGGATTTTTCCGGTTAGGGAATGGTCGTGTGTGTGTCTTATTTATATCCGTTATTTGTCCAACGTAATTTGTCAAGTGTGGCTGTTGTTGGATACCTTATAAATAAATAAGCATCCTATCGTCATGGTAAAGTGACCAATCAGAGTATTAATAACATAATAGCGAGATTCGAAGGGATTTTTATATTTTAAAAGGAAAGAAATTCTTAAATTCCCATTAAAGTGACGTGAAAACTTCACATAATTATATAAGCATTACTCAAAGATTCAACCAGGGATGAGGCGATAATAGATGAGGTGGTTGGATGTGAGCATTTTTACGGCCGAGATTTCCACGAGATGAAGGAACGTGAGGTGGAACAAGGGCTCAGCTACCACGATACATCATCACAAACACAATCAAGAGCAACATCATCCTCCCACTCACTGAATTCTACACGTAATTGCATTAATGCTTGTTTTTAATTAAAGTAACCATAACATAAATTTCAGTAAATACCGACAATAAATTGGAGACAAAAGGTCATACCATACAGGTCATAACAGTATGGGTATGATACGGAGAAGCCCTGGTAAGTGTAAAAATGAGTTTGTCATCCAAATGCAAGGGCCCATCTTTGGAAGTTGGCCTATAATTCAGAAAAATCGTTTAAATATACATTGCTGCATCAAATGGGTTAATTTTCTTTTAAGAGATCAGGCTTTCGGCAATGTATTTCGCTCGAATCGAGTTCCGAGCAATACCAGGACAGGAACATGGCTATAAAATGACAAAACAACTTGATGGATACCTGAAGATTTATAAAAAAATAGATAGGAAGTGCAATGCTAAGGCTAACCTTGGCCTCACATTCCAAGTTACACGGTGCATGTTACAAATTAAGAATGAAGGGAGATTTGATAATATAAGCACTGATAAGGGTAAGTTTTGGGGAACATGCAATCGAGGGAAATCATAAGGAACATAATCAAAAATATCGGCCGTTCCTCTAGGAAATTTGATTTGAAAGCAAAACTTTGGAAAAACTGTATTTATGTAGCAAAAAGTCTGGTAGGAATTACGGACATTTTCGAAACATTTCGATCATTTTGGATTGAAGTATATAGAGTGAATATGTTGCTATTAACTGAAAATCTTACTGACTGGAGGGATGTAATTTCTAAAGCAGTTTCTATGAGAAATGAATGTAATTAGAGTTGTGAAAGTTTTAAATAACGAAGTTAAGTTAATACATTGGTAAGCGTTTTAAAATATAATTAAATGGAATTAAAAAGGTTTACAGTCTACATTTTCTTTACGATAAAAATTGTTTCGCATTGTTTTCGGAAACAAGCGAATACTACCTCGAGGTGTATTACAGTAGAATTAAAATATACTTACAATTAGACATTCTGTAATAAATACGTTTTGTTTAGAGCACGTCGCGATGGAAATAAATGCCGATAGATGCACAAGAAGAGTTTGGGCGTAAAATGGCACGCATGCTCCCGTAATGATTTGACTAAGATGCAGTTTAACGCAATTTTCGTTGTAACCCTCAGACGACAACTAAATATTTCCCCGGTCGTGCATCATCAGAAATGGTAACTTGCGATTTCCGGCTTTGGAGTTACGGAGTTGATGCATCACCGCCCCAAGGCAATTAAGGCGAAAGGAGGAATTCTTAAAGTAGGAGCTATGGCCGGAGGTGTGGTACGTGCTCTCACGGCAATGATTTTCACGTCGCCGCCCACATCCATCACACATACGCTTCATATTTCCGCCAAAGAGCGGATTAGTTCCATTCTTCTAGCGAATGAATTCCATGGACGCTCTCTCGGCAGCTGCACTGGTTAGAGTGGTGAATGCGACTAAGCGCCGAGTTCAGGCACTAAAGGCCCCTAGGGGGGTGGCAATAACAGGGGCCGAACGTAGCAAATAATTCTTGGGGAATTCAAATACGAAAGATTTAGATTTGCTTTATTAAATCTAGGCAGAAATAAACTAAATGCTTCGCATATAAATTTTGAAACGCATACGTGTAGAGGTGACATTTTTATTTTAACAAGTTTTTCTGGGTTAACTTGCAAACAACAATGCAAACAACAATGTTATAATACACTAATTTGACAAACTTCATAAATCTACTTAACTATCCTCTACAAAACGACTACGAAAGACAATTTTTTAAACTGTAGCAATAGCAGAAATATTCTTACAAAGCTGCTTAGAAAGCTGAGGTCATTTTGTTGTGAAGTTGTTAAGTAGCAGTAGCAGTAACTTTAAAAGTGCTTCGACGGCTAAGGTAATTTCGCACGTGGGCCCCCACCGGGAATCGAACCCGGCACCGCTTTCATCCAAGTCGAGCGAGTTACCCACATAGCCATCTAGAGAACTTGTTATCGTAAAAATTTGTTGCAGCACTGCATTTTTGTAATTAATTTGGTAATCCAGAATAAAATTTGCAAATTAGCCAACACAGTTTTTCAAGTATCATTCTATATCTAAAAACATCGTTCGTAAAATTATAATTTTGACGTTTTAACGTTTCAAATTTACTTTGTGTTTGTTATATAAAGTAACGTGAAGGATATAAACTAAGGTACGGCAAGATCTAGGAGTGCGTTTTAAGTTATAGAATCGTAAATATACAGGAAACCGATTGAAAACTACGAAATAAATAGCTATTGGATTATCCCAAAAGGACACGCATGCTTTATTCGTATGGTTATACATTTAAGTCGAAATCGTGGGGATGAATAAACAGGAATTGTTGAGAAAGGAAACAGCTAAAATTCACTCAGCACAATTCACAGAAAGACAGGTTTCAGCTCGACCGACGCCTAGTGCTAGTGACTACTACAACTTTATCTGAATTAAGAAACGTGATTCGTCTAGCTGCAACATTTTATAATCACGAGTATTTTCTTCCGCCGTACGGTTCGAATCCTTCAAAAACGCTGACAGGGATCGGTTGGGTGCATTTCAGTCATTTCATCTTCTCTCATTCTTAAGCCACGAAAGAGCGACTACTTTCGACCTGAATACTCTCCCGTTAAAAGCGCCGGTATGGAGTCAAAAACCTTCAAGAGTTTAGCGGCAGAAAAGAGCACTTTGCAGAGAAAGAGATTACTGCGCGGAAGGCGGAAAGATTTCCTTCTCATAATTGCCCATCTCGCATCACTTTACTAACTACGACTACGATGTTTTCGAGGCCTCTTCTCCGATACAATAGCGCATCGCAAGTATTTTGTTCCTTGAGGAGCTGCTTGGAAAGGGCACGGCTTCATTAAATCTAAAACGCTATATGCTCTTGATGTCGGAAATTAGCTCCATGGGGGATGCTTCACTGATGAGAGGAAATACCCGCCGTCAATCTGCACATGCATTTAGACATTTTCTCATGCAAAAGGCCTTCCTTCCACCTACGTTTCTGTTCTCATTCGGCGTGTCTGTTCTACGGCAGTCTCAACTGAGATATTCCCTCAATGTCCTCAACTCACTATCGCCTTCGAATAGCATGCTTTGCTATAGCGCGTTCCAGTTTTTGTAGTTAGTAACGAAGATTTACGGTGGATTCAAATCCTATGTATTTTGCCCCTTCGAGCGAAAATATCCCCACGACAGGTCGCTTTTACTTGGAATTTCACGATCGGACGAAAACATTCCGAATCATAGTTTAAAGTCAAAGATTTCAACAGAGGTATTCACCTGCGAAACTGACCAGAAAAATTGAAAAGCAGTATAGTGCTGCCATCTTCCTTTGAACCGATTTTTGGATACATCAATTCGCTACTGAAATTTCTCTATGAAGGATAGGGAAAGAAATGGGAATGAAAATGTTTTTTCTTTATATTTTAAATGTTTCTTCGGATAGGAACAATCAACCTCACATTAAGATAAACGACGACCAAACAAGCGTTCTGCCGGACTCCAGACATACCTCTATGTCCGGATAGAACAGAGTGAAACATTGATGGTTGGAAACTATAATTGCAGCCCATATCCAGTATTTACTGGCCAACGGGATTTCAGAACTCTCTACATTTAATGATATGACAAACGTTCCAACCATGTCACCACCTATCACTTTGCGTAACGTTATATCAACTACAGCAACAATTTTTGACACTATAATCCTTATTTCTCAAGCACGAAACTTACTATCATCAAGAGCTTTCGATCCGGCGATGGGTGTGAATCATCTCTCCACCAAAAATTACATTGTAATCACGGTTTCCTTAAGCAGGACCCCTCAGCAGCTGCCTGATACTTTTTCAATTACGCTAACTGAATTTCCGAGCGTCCACTGTTCTAAATTTATAGGTTTGATAGTATTTAGCTGTAGTTCAGACAAATGCGTCTACTGCAAATAACACTGCTCAGCATAAACGGTGGAATGGTATTATACGACTCAGTTGGCCTCAAAAGAATTATTTTTAACAACTGAATGTGGTATAAATTTTGCGCGTATACTTATTATACGTGGAAATTGAACGACAATGGTAATGAATAAATACGGTCCATAAAACCATGGAAACGATCTGAGTATCATTTAAAATACTCTTGCAGCCTGCCGATAGTCACCTTTTGTAATCCTAGCTCAAAATAAAGACGTATGCATTACGTATGTAAGCACATGAATCCTTAGACAACAGTTTTCTGTAGAATGTGACGATGAGCTCGAATGAAAAGCCGGGGGCAAAGTTTAGACTACTATTTGTGTCTGCATCCATGAAGATAAATCGTATTTGCAATTATTAACAGTAAAGAATGAAGTCGAGGAGATCAATGTCACTTTAAGATAATCATGTGAAGAAAATATCCTGAATCGCCCCCTTGGCAAGTTTCCGGTTCCACCCATGACATGGCGCAAAAAACGGCACGCGTAACTCTCTGAATGCAAGGATCGTATACGTATTAATCCCGTTCCATCCCCTCGAAGGACAAGAAGTGAAGATGGTCTCATAAATCCAGATCGGGAGCGTGTGAAGGGGATTTCCATCTCCACCACGCAGCTAATCTCCCTTCGCCACCCACACGGGCCCCTTATCTCCCGCTTCCAGGTGGCATTAATAAGGCGGGGGAAGAATGGGAAATGAAACGTTCCCCGATGACTGGAAAATTCAGATCTTATGAACCGAAGAGTCGAAAGTTTAAGGAAATTGAGTTTTTCCCTCCCCGTGAAGGAAGTTAAAATTTATTTCGGGAGGAGTGTGATATTCGGGAGCTAGTGTGTTGATTCCATTGGCAAAGTCCTCCCCTCGTATATATAATCCCGCTGACGAAACCCATCGTTCCCGCCGCATCTCTCTGCAGACACCAAATCGAATTTGGCCCTACGTCAGCACTGCTTTCCGCAAGAGATTATTAATTCCTTTTATAGCCTCCCATTCTTTTTCCGATCCTCTCTTCAGAGGTGCTGCTTTCCAGCCTCAAACTCCTTTTTCCATTCTATCTTCACTTGTTTCACCCCACTCGCTGGAATATATATTTCCGAGAAACTCGATGCGGATTTTTAAGGCATTTTCTTTAATTTAATCGTTAAGTAACGGTGCATTTCCCGATCTCATTAATCCGACTTAAGCTGTGCATTTTGGGTTTGAATGAGGGCGTCTGGAGACGAATTAAGAGGAAGAATCGCTGCGGAATGTGAATAATCCTCGCTTTCCGGACATCGCACACTTTTAATTGAAATGAGATGGATTGCTGAAGATAATCTCCGATGAAATTTAAGAACGCCAGGGAAAATACGGAAGAACTGTCCTGGAAAACGGCTTAATTTGATTCTATAATTAAGTTTAGACCTGAGGTGCTAATTGACAATAGGCTAGAAACGGCTAGAAGTACCAAATCTTTCACGGCAATAGGCTAGTCTTAATATTGGACGAAATTCAGCCTTCAAAAAGTGTTTTTGAAACTGACTCCTGACCAACGAACGCAAACATGTAGGACCAAACAAAAATTTGAAGTTGGACGTTCATCAGATAAGAATATCAACAAAGAATCTAAAATGTGAAAGATAACGATTTATCAATTCATATTACTGGGAAAATAATAACGGAAAAGTGAACGTATCGCTAAAACGATGCGAATTTTACAGCAGTTCATCAAGATCATTTTTATCTTACTAGGTCATGCTAAAAAATCGAAAACTATCTTATTATTAGAAGAAAGAAAAACACCGATAGAATAAGTGCACGAATAGTGACATTTTTTAATTGGTATGGAATATAACGTAGGCTTTGTAAATTAACTGTTTTCACAGAGGATATCTTATATGGCTCTTCCAGTATGAGAATTTATATGGTACAAGGAATGTTTTCATAATTGTTTATAATATAGATTAGAGTAAACAAGTTGTTTTGTGTATATTTAGTAAGGGAATAATTAAGAATGGAAATGTTTAATAAGTTTTAGTTTCTTCTGTTCCAAGAATGTTCTAACATATGGCTTTAAAGCATCTTGACAAGCCAAGTAGTTGTGTGACGCCGTTTTTATTGCTTACTTACTCAGCCAGAAGCCATAATTACAAATTTTGTAACAGATTTACAGAAGGACGAGATAAATGGAGAGGACAATATACCTTAAAAGTAGCAATATTTTAACGTCAGATGCTATCCATGACGATGAAAAAAATGACGAATTTCAGCAAGGAGACGATTCAGTACTGTCATTCCTCTTTCAATAATTTCCGTTAAACTTAAATAAATTTAAGGGAATTAAAGATTTTCGTCTTCTTACCTCTACCTTCCAACGGCTAGACTTTGCTCATATGCATGGATACGTACACATGCCTAGTTTTCATAAATGCCTACTTCTCATGTCATTTCCAAGTTGTGCGCATAAACACTGGAAGGAAAACATCCTGATTTGTATGCAACGCGACCTGCGCAACAGCAATTTACAGCTCTATTTTTTCTGATTCGAGGCATTCCTTGAGTTCTGCGACAAGCGCAGCGCATTCACGTTGGAATTCTCTAACAATATTCCCGCCAGGTAAGGCAAAGGGGACATTTTTAATGTAACTTTGTCGTTCATCGTCTAATGGGGCCGCGTGAAGTACGGTGCCTTCGGGCTCCAGAGAGAGACTGGATTTATGGATCTTATCCGTGAATATTGAAGAGGAGCGTACGAAGGGGATATCATAAAAAAATAAAGTCCACGGTTACAAGGGGAGCCTCGCTTCTTCAGACTCTCCCATAGATTTTTTCGACGAAAGATATTTTCGTTCGTCTTTTTTTTAATTAAAAAATAACATTCCCTCCGGTGCAGACGGTTCCAACTCTTTTGTCGAAACCTTCCTCATATCAAAACCTCCTATTTCTCCACTCCTTCGAGGAAAAAGAAAGCCTGAGGAGGATCCTTTTCTTCCTCATCGGCAAACATGCAAATGACGAGTATCTCTTTATTTCAATTTGCTCTCTCTCTTTACCCCCGTCCTTTTTCGCCATCCTTACGACTGCTGAATTAGAATCCCTCTCCCGTGCTAAGGAGCAGATTGGCAAATATTTATCAATCTGACAGATATGAATCTGAGAGCACAAACAGCGTTGACTCCTCCCCTTTCACACCCCATCCGCCATCTTCCGACGCCTAGCTTCTTCTACACCAAAGGATTCCCAGGGTTGAATGGGGCTCAGAAGGGCGTCGAGAGGCAACAAACCCCGGGACGAACAGGGCGGAGTAGACAGCCGAAGCAGACGATGTCGCAAAGGCGGAATCGAAATTGACGAAGCCGTAGATGTATGTAGATCAGTGGAGGAAGGACGGTGGCAAGGGAAATATTTTGCGAGCATAAAGGAACCTGGGAGAAGGGTAAACAGATTAAGAAGTCTTTGACGGACGGGATAAGCGTCCGAAGGTAAGAGAAAGAAGGCCAATATGAGGAAGTGAGGGAGAGATTGAAGAAAACAAAGGCTCGGAGAGAAAAGGGACGAGCAACAGCAAAGTGGATCGGAGTTTTCTCTGCCAATGTAAAGAACTTGAAATCTTAAAAAAAGTTCCTTAGCGGGAGGAGCTGAATAACGCGCCCCTGAGGCTCCAATTGGAATGGGAACTGAGGAAAAGTAATTTATTCGCAGACCCTGCAACGAGTTTTATTATTGTTGCTATTATTATTTCTCGAACGTGGCGCCGCTCCGCCTTAAGCTTAAATGGGGAGGAGGAGGAATTAAAAAAAGGAAAGTAAAACGGCCTTTTTTTGTGGCGGGGGACCTGAAACAAAGAGTCTTTTCGCTCATTAAATACATAGCTCTCTTTTCCATCGCAACGGCGCTGTTTAATTTCATTCAGTTTGTTTCAATGCATCCAAGAGGAAAACGATTAGAGTGCTTTTCTGTAAAAGGATTTGCTCCGTAAGAAATAACCCAGTTCTGGTTCACTTCTTTTTATCGACTACTTAAATAGCACTGTTCCGGACGACTTCGGCGAGAAAAGTTTAGTAATAATACAATAGAGTTCTGTCAAACGTTTCAAACATATCGCTCCGGTTTATTGAAAGGCATAAGAAAGAAACTGTCGCAGCCGAGATCTACTTCAATTTTCCTCATTGCTTCCATTGAAATACTCGGAAATATATCGGCACAAAAGAATTCACTCAGTACTTCCGATTGGTTGAGCACATTTTGCGTTTTCATATGTCTTTAATATATTTCTCAATTTCATCCAACAGATTAAAAAGAAAGATTGATATCAGTTTATTTGTTTTCCAATCAAGGGAAAAGCAAAGTTCTGAAGAAGGGGATCACGTGAATACAAACTTAGAAAGCATATCAGATGGGTAAAGAGAGCCAAATTGTAACTCTAGTAATGAGCTTTATTCGGTCACAAAAGTCAGAGATATACAAAATTTATCTTCGAATGAAGCGAAAGTAATCCTCTGGGAATATGAAACTATATGGTCGGTGATAAATTGCTTGCTTATTCGACAGTTTCTTTAACTTTTACGTAAAAAAATATGCAAAAAGTTCCATAATAGGATCTTTGGAGACTTATTTATCAGTATATTTATACATTCGTCCTCTCTTCGACATTAAGAGTGTTTGCATATTACGATTTGACGTCATCTTAAGCGCCATTTCGGTTCTAAAGGCTATGCGAGAGGGAAAAATAGAAGAAGGTCAAAACAGATCGAACGCACCACGAGACATCTATATTTTGCAATGTAAACTACTGTATATCACCATTCAGATTGCTTAGATTATTTAAACTGGTATTACGCACGGTTCGGTGAAATTAAAGGAAAAATATATTCCCAATATCTACCCTCCACTGTTTATTTTCACAAATATTATTCAATCTGGCTATTAGGGAGGCGGAGGCCTACATAAATATACGGGTAATTGTTGACTTACATGAAAATAACCAGTTTTAATAGAAAATCAATAACTTTTATTAAGAATTTATCCCTCAAATAATTAGGATGGCTCACAATAACCCCTCTTTATCATATAATTGGAGAACCAAACGAACGCGGAGGTAATTCCGCGTGAGATACTATCACACCATAACTATTTTCGGTCGACCATATTCAGATTTGCTATAAATATAAAACACATTAGCTTACGGTTACAGAATTTCCCGCGAAACTTTTCTCTACCGGCTAAATGATAATCAGTGACGCCAACAAGAAAATCCGGCAGATGCAGCGGAAAAAGGTCACATTGGCAGCACTGAACGTAAATACTCCAACTACTTGGGCCTTCATGAGATTGCAGGTCCTCAGTAGTGCAAGGTCCACTCATCTGGCCTATGTGATGCGATGTTAATGGGAGGGATGCTGAGAGCCAGCTATCGATTAGAGGAGTCAAGAGCAGAGGACTTGTCGGATACACTCTAAGGGTTAAAGGTGTGAGATGAAAAATTGAAGCTCGTTAAATATTGAAGGGACGCTCGAGAACTAAGGGAGGAGGAAAAAGGTTTGATATTTTTTATTTTATCCCTTACACAAAGAATTCGAAGAATTAGAAGGAGAGGGGGAGAGCATACATAGTAGTGCCTAAAGAGACTTGTATCAGGCAGAAAAATGAATTCCAAAACATGGTCGCCACCTCCATCGACATCTTTCTTTAGATCAAATTCTAATTCCTCAGGAGTACACCTTCCCATTTGAAAATTGGATTCCCATTTTCTCTGATGAAACAACATTGAAGTTATTACTTTATGACAACCCTAAGCGATGATCCAAGGATACATCATCCGGAAATTTTTCTTTAAAGCATTAAGAACTTTTGCAAAACTTTCGGCAAAATGACAGTGGAAAAAAATGGATAAAGGTATATCTCACGGATATTTTGAAATCAAGAAATTTTCCTAATCTATGACCGGTAAAATTTCCACGTAAATTTATTTTAATAATCATCGTCGTGTTTATATTTAGAAATTACTATATATATTATTATATAACATCTATATATGTAACACTATACATATAACATACAGATAATATTATATTAATATAACATCTCGTAGAGAAATAAAGAGAAATGAACAATAAAAACTATTTAAATCAATTTCCGGTAAGATAAAAGTATGAAATTATAGTCTTCTTAAGATGGTCCAATTAACAATTAAAATTCGTTGTAACTCTTACAAAAGGATCCTTTCACTCTAGACGACTCTAAAATATTCTCTTAAAAAAGTATGTTAAGTTCTTTTATATTGTTTGCAGTATTTCTTTCTTTCCCAAAATTACATTAGAGATAATAGTGGGATATGGAATAAAGATTCTTATTTTAGTCATGGAATATCTTCTTCGTTTTGAAACAGGAGATTTATATCAACAATTAGGTCTACAAAGTATTGGTTGTACTTAGTGTTTCATTAAGCTATTTTCTGGGATTTGACTAATATTTTTCGATTTAAATGTTATTATGGCTGATATATATAATAATTATATATAAGTAAATCATGTATC